>JASANF010016403.1:0-51563 GCA_030248245.1 Trissonchulus sp. WLG1_4 | reverse complement strand
TCGCCCCCCAACTTGAGAGCTTTTCAGTCATGACACAATTCTCGCATCAAACTGCAAAACTGAAAGCGCCGGAGTGGGATCGAACCGCTAACATTCCGATTCTAAATCCATGGATCAACCAACTGAGCTAACCGGTCGGTGCTGCCAAGGCATATACAAAACAACATGGAGCTAATCAGCAGAGTATGTATCAGCAATAATTCTTGATGTTATCTTGAACGTTCTATCAAATTGCATTAATTGAATTGTCACTATTCAAATCTTAGATTCGGCAGTGAAGTGCGAAGATGCAGCTCAGTCGCACACAAAAAAGTTGTGTACATTAGTTAAGTTATGATTCTATCTAACAGGCTCTCATAGTGCAGCGATTAGCACTCTGTACTTTTATCCAGTTGTCCGAGTTCGAACTCGGTGAGACCTAACGTTTTTCGGAATATATAAATCCGGTACTTTTACTTGAAACCCGTTCTCAAAATCATAAACTTTCGCCGTTCTAGAGGCTTTCATGCAAATGAAGATATGGGTCATTTATGTAGCACTAGAACAGTAACCTCACTGCAAAAACATAATATCAATCTCACGTTGAAAACAACTTCTAAAATACTTTGCCGTTCCAGATTAAGTTTTCAAAAACCTACCCGCGTATTGACTGCTACTGGCTACTGAATTGACAATTAAGATTTGATGCACTTTATGTACACTATCTATGTACCATTCATGTAACAGCACCAAAATTTTTGGGTACCCTTACCCACTCCCCTATATGAAACCCCTCACTCCTCTGAGTTTTTTTGAGTTACTTGGTTTTGACCAACCTCTCACAAAACGCAATTTTCACTCTTTTGACTAAAAACAACAATTTAAACAATTTTTTGCCAAAATTTTGGTAAAAATCGCTTAAATTTTCATAAGAAATGCAGATTTGTTTCTTGTTTGCAGATTTTTCGTTTTTAACTGGGGGGACTCCCCCTACCTCCCCCGGAAACAAATTTTGAAGGATCTTCCTCCCATCCCCCCAAACTACATGCATGCTATTTACATATATCTCTCACATCAGCTACTAATGCTCCACAGTGCTTTCCGGTGTTGCAACACAATCCTGACCTCCGAGTACAGCTCCTGAGTATTTGAGTTGGAGAATTCTCATCCACTACTTCGTTGCAAGTTGTGGTATAGTATACTCGTATTAGCATTTACCAACATAAGTATTGTATTGGGCTGAATTAGAAAAATAGACGTTGACGTAGCACGGTTATTCTTTAAAGCAAGCTCTTCTGCTGAGTGAGAAGTGGTCAAATTGTGAGGTCCTGAGTGTTGAGTCAAATATTCCTGAAGAAATATTAAACGCGGCCATTATCTGTGTATAAAATATTTTTTAAATCAATTAAACTTATACACATTGTAGACACATTTACTGTTGATTTGCATGAAAGCCTCTCAAACAGCAAAAGTTTGTGATTTTTAAACAGGTTTTCAAGTTAAAACTTCAAAACTTATATTTTTAAAAAATGTTAGGTCTCACCGGATTCGAAATCGGACAACTGGATTAGAAGTCCAGAGTGCTAATCGCTGCACTATGAGAGCCTGTTAGATAAATCATAACTTGACTCTAATGTACACAACTTTTTTGTGTGCGACTGAGCTTGCATCTTCGACTTCACTTGCCGAATCTAAGTATTTCGAATAGTGACAATCAAGTAATGCAATTTGATAAAACAATGTTTAGTATAACATCTTTAAGAAGAGTTATTTTGCTGATACAGTTGCTCTGCTGATTAGCTCCATGTTGTTTGTATATGCCTTGGCAGCACCGACCGGTTAGCTCAGTTGGTTGATCCATGGATTTAGAATCAGAATGTTAGTGGTTCGATCCCCACTCCGGCGCTTTCAGTTTTGCAGTTTGATGTCGAATTGTGTCATGACTGAAAAGCTCTCAAGTTAGGTAGATGCATAGATGAAAAGAAGACGGGAGGTACCTGCCTTTCTAGTGTTAATTAACACTAGAAAATTGACCTACCCGAAATAACATAGGAAAAGGAGAATCTGAATATAGTATATCACGGCCCCTGAGGGGGCCGCGTAAAAACAAAGTTTTACGAGACGCATGTTGCTGGCTGCTCTGCCTCTGTGAATAACTACTGACAAATTCTTGTACAAAAAACACATCTTCGTCAATTTTTATAACGGTAACTGCTGAGCTGTTCACTGAATTTACGTCTGGGACGACTTGGTGGTGACCAATGCACGTATATCAGAGTGCGAGATTAGCTTGCATAAACTGTGTATGAGCTTTGTGTTCGGCAACAATACAGTATCTACAAAACCAATGTGCAAGGCTGTGAGCGCAATTCCTGTGCCTTGTGCATGGTTGTACTCTAGTAACCACTGACACAATCGCTGTCTCGATGTGTGGAATAGATATGTAAAAAATTCATTTCAAGCTAAGCTGAGTGTGAGTATTATCGCACTGGTTATTGAATGTTTTATGAAATTTAGTAAATATATTCATACAGAGGTGAGGTTGATGAGTTGAGGTCAGGTGAATGGATTTTTTAAATTGAGATTGTTGCGAGATTTCACGTGAGTTGACGTTTTAATCTTAGATTTTAATTATAGAGGTGCATAAATTGTGAACTACGCAAAATAGTAATCCCTTAAGCAGATTAATTGAAACAGTAATCCCTTAAGCACTTTACTGGTATACTATAATAGGGCGATATTTTTTTATTAGTTGGATATCCATATTTAAACACGACTGCGATGCAGCCTACTCGAAACCTTGTGGAATATCACTTGTCAAGATGAAATGATTAAATAGATCGGTCACTGAGCCGCCGCGTATATACTATATTGCAAACGGCAGATTACCATGTATCTGCTCTCATAGTGTAAATTTACACTGTAGTATTGGGTAGGTCAGAAAAATGCATTATATGTGTGGGTGTGTGTTTGTGGTCACTGTTCATGCCATGCTGCATAGTGATCAAGGCTTCAGCTTTTGCCTGTAGCAAATGCATGTAAACACGCGCACATCAGTTACGTAGCGGGCTTCTGATTGTAGCAATGTTGTAAGGAAGCCTGTATTTTTTATCAGCCCGTCGACACCAGGAAAATACGAACTTCAAAGAATATGACGTTGGCATTGGCAACCAGCCGTGATGGTTGTAGATGTCATTGCGATAAGGAAGTAACATGCTTGATCATGTTATGCATGTGGTCACGAACGTGATTTACACGGCGTCTGTGGCTGACCGCCGCTGTACACATAAAGCACGGTTCATACTTGTCCTTAAGGACACAGGGACAGGGACAAGGCCAAATTTTGGTCAGCTACTGTGAATAAGTGACACAAGCGTTCTGGCTAATTTTCTGCATACAATCTGCAAGTGACCCCAACTTAATTCATGCCAAAAGTTGGCTTATTTAGCCAGGCAGTTTTCTTGGAATCGCTTAAGGACAAAACCATAAGGACAAGGACAAGGACGAGTATGAACCGGGCTTAACATGTACATATAGCACGTAATTTTAGAGCCAGAATGAGCAAAAAATAGAGAGTAAAAGTGGCACGCAAAGCAGCCGAATAGTAGACTAACATTAACCAGGTCTGTAGCTACTTAGCGTAGATATAATGCTAAAATGACACCACATGATTTTTTCAATTGGAAATTAGAATTTATTTTTAACCATGCTGATTTGCTTTTAGTGCTGAAATTGCTGGCTAGAAAATTAGATTAAGCTGAGAATGGTGATTTTAAGTAATAAAGTTTAAAATTGTGCTATTTACTATTATACTTAGGTGCCGCGTTATATATTCGAAGAATATCCTCAGCAGTGCAATCATGTCGCAAAGCAATCTATCAAAATTAAGTGAATACCTACTCGAAAATGTGCAATTTTTTTAATGCTTCACTCATAGTTGATGCCGTAAATCAAAGTTTCATTAAACCCAGAAGTGGCAAAATTTAGTGTTAGATATTGCGTAAACTAGGTGATCAATTAAATTGATATTTGAAACTTGAAACACCCAGCCGACAGGTTTGAATTTGATAATTTTTTTGTTGTTTTATATTGTATTTCAATTGAACATTAATGTGTTTTGTTAAATCAACTATTTAAGTGAAAGATTGCAAAATGACATGTCTTAACAAAGTCTTCAAATTAATACAATATAAACCAAAAAAAATTAAAAAATACTGCCACGTTTGACGTCAAAATACCTTATAAGATAAAACTGTTTATGAAATTTGTTGTTTTTTGAGACCAAAAAATGGTATATAGTTAAACGCAATCGAAATAAATTAGTTTATCAAGCAGCTATTTTAGTTTTGGTAAAGTTTAAGCAGAAATTACCAAGAAGATAAGTGGATATTTAATACACATGCGGTGGGTGTAAGGTAAAGGTAGACTTGCCTTCTTGTGGTTAATATAACCAAATAAAAATTATTTTTTTTATTTTTCTACTCACAAACAATTAATTGCTTAGATTACTTTTTTATATTAATGAAAATTAATTCAATACTTTTTTAAACTAATTATTTTATTTGGTTAAGTATAAAATAATTAATAAACCTACTTTATATAAACTTAACTAACTAAATAAATTGAACGTAAGGGCCATTCAAAAGATTGGAAGAACAGCAAACCAACCGTTTGGCATATTTAATTCGCATGAAAACGGAAATATCTATGTTGATAAATAAATAGATTTTTTGAAAAGCTAAAAATTTTGATAGCTTCACTCTGCGTGGTTAGTTTTGTAGGTAATTCAAAATGTGAATGCAAAAAAATTCCATAGAGGTTTCTGGGCCCGATTTATCGAAGCAAAATGTTCGTCGTTGAAAATGTTCGTCGTTGAAAATTTTGATTGATCGAAACATTTTCAACGACGAACATAACACGTAATTAAGTATAGGACAAATGTTCATCGTTGAAAAACAAATGTTCGTCGTTGAAAAACAAATGTTCGTCGTTGAAAATTTTCTCAACGACGAGCTTTTGTCTTTCAGAACATAATGATGTTCTAAAAAACCAAAGCTCGTCGTTGAAAAATTTTTCAACGACGAACAATTTCAACGACGAACTTTCAACGACGAACATTTGTTTTTCAACGACGAACATTTGTTTTTCAACGACGAACATTTTCAACGACGAACATTTTGTTTCGATAAATCGGGCCCTGGTTTTTTAAATTCCATTTTTCATTGATTCAAGGCCCGAATTTTTACCGAATTTATTGTCACTAACAAAAATGCATTTACCATGTTGCCTCAGTTGCCGAAATAGTTCAGATACTGAATGTTATTTAATGGAAATAAATGCGTCATTGTGAAATGGCCCTGAATGGTGATAAATTGTC
This sequence comes from Trissonchulus sp. WLG1_4, assembly GCA_030248245.1. Classification (NCBI taxonomy): domain Eukaryota; kingdom Metazoa; phylum Nematoda; class Enoplea; order Enoplida; family Ironidae; genus Trissonchulus; species Trissonchulus sp. WLG1_4. The sequence goes on along the minus strand of JASANF010016403.1, from coordinate 46,207 downwards.
GTCAGCAAAGTTCCCGTTTTAAGCAATGTTGAATAGAAAGAGGATGCCCCAGTTTGAAAGAATGAAAAAAATGGAGGCGGCGGGAATCGAACCCGGGCCGCCTTCTTCGAAGTCAAGCATGCTACCACTACACCATAGCCCCCGAGTCTTATAGGCCCTAATTCTCATTTACAACAGGGTCCCCCCTTCGAACATCGTTGCGACCCTGCAACGATATCACTCAATATTCATGCTCCCGGGGCGAACCCGATGCCTCAAGGGCGGAGCACATTCACACGTTGGTCTCCAAGCCTGCTTCAGTCACACCACACTCAGGGTTTCCTGGCTTACTCGTAACCACAGGGTTTCTCGATCGACCCAGAACGATTGAAGTGCCAACCTCAACCCAGGGCATGGGGCACCTAACCACCTCCAAAGACGGTTCGGGGATAAAGCTATCCTGAAGACCCGGCCCTATCCTCTCCGTCCTATGTCACGGTCGCCACTATGTTGAATAGAAAGAGGAGGCCACCAAATTAGAAAGAATGAAAGAATTGGAGGCGCCGGGAATCGTACCCGGCCCGCCTGCTTCGAAGTCAAGCATGCTGACCACTACACCACAGCCCCCCGAGTTTCATAGGCTCTATTTACATTTACGTTTCACCCTTAACCGAACCCGAGGGACCATAACAGAAACAGATTATGCACACATTCATACTGCACGCAGCACGAGTACCGTAAGGGTTGAAGTGCCAAGCTCAACCCAGGCATGGGGCCCCTACCCCTAACCCACCTCCGAAAACAGCAGCAAACTGTTGTTTGTTTCAGAAAACATGAGATTCCCCGGCTTGTGCTGCAGGACTTTATCGAAGCCCACAATGCGATTCCACCTCTCGCTGAAATGGCTTGCTTTCTTGCAGTTAGTTGTTGGCGTGTCAGTTACAGTAACTGGCTACTTTGCATTTACGATGAACGACTATTATCGCTATGAAATGCACTATGGATGGCGAAACTATGGTTGGAAATACTATTTAGATTTGCTGTCAATGTCTAGCGGCTCTATGTCGGTTCTGGCGGGTCTGGTCGGTTTCTTGTGGCTTTTTTGGAACCCTGCAACGTCGAGATGGCGAAAATTGGTCTATTTTCTACTCAACCTGTGTGCGCCAGTTTTGGGCGGAGCTACTCTAATCGGATCTATTCTATACATTACTCTTGATGCCAGATTATCAAGATCGATTAGCAGAGGAGACTACATAATTTATGGTCAACTGATTGTGATGAAAGTGTTGGTGGCGGTTTTGGCTGCATGGAACAGTAAGACCATACTTTATGCAAATTATTGTCAATGCTCAGTTGTATCAAGAGTACATACATACAGTAATGTGCAGGAAAACGTTTCCTGCTATTTGACGTACAACATTCCACAGCGAAAAAAAGAATGTTTAAAAAGTGTCTATTTTTATGAGCTTTGCAAAAAAGGAGATGCAAATTCGCGAAAAGTGACGAGCGGTGATGTGACAAAAAGAAAAAATTTGTAAAACATGATTTTTGATTTTTCACTTTTCTTACATTAAAAATGAGTTCTGGACCAATTTTAACCAATTATTTCAAAAATTTGCATTTAAAATTTTATTTCATACACCTGTGGCATCCTCATAAACTAAAATCATTCCTTGAAACATCAGTAGGCTAGATTTCGATGCTCTGACTCGGACTTACTGCAAGTGCAATAAATTGCGAGCCTAGAAATTACTGTGGGAAGGAAATATTGCACTCTGGGATGCACGAAAGCAATCGGTGAGGCGGTACGGGGTGGTTTTTTATTGTAGCCTCTTTGCGCAAATGTGCGAAAAGTTTTTGCAGTTTTTTTTTATTTTCAACTCATTTTTGGGGGACATTTTTGACCGTCGGAGAATGGGGGGGGGGGGGGGGCTGCGGGGGGTGCTCAGGGGGTCCAAAAGGGGAAGGGGGAGGGGGTGCCGACCACCTGGGGGGGATTCGTAGATACCTGCATAGCCCTCCTATTTGTATCTACATATGGTTAAATTGAGTTATTAAAATTTTTATTGAATCATTGAATCATTGCTGGGTTTCGATTCTCAGCGCCTCGAATTCTTTCTTTCTGTTAACAGTTGGGTATCTTCCTTACGTTTGACATTCTGCTTGGCATGATACAGAACGGAGAAGATAAGGCCGGGTCTTCAAGACAGCCTTATCACTGAACCGGTATTAATGCTGATGTGATTAGCTGAGAAATAAAATAAATTTGCATAGAATTTACGCTCGATAATAGTTATTCTCTAAGTTGGGAGTAACTAAAGCATATATAGTTGAGGAATAGCTCAGAAATAGCTAAAAATAATTAACATTTTGCACTAACCAAAGTTAGAGAGTAACAGTAAAAAACAAAAAAGTTAACAAATACTCGCTTTCGGGATGAATAATTTGATGCTGAATGCGAAGTCACTGACCCTGACTCTGGAGTCAGTTAATGAGCATCAAAACTACCGTGTGTAACATTGGACCTGTGACGTCAATAGGTTGACTGCAGTCACTGACTGCAAAATGAAGTCAGTGACGCTGACTCCGGAGTCATATGATGTTAATTTTGAGCAGTGCTGTACATTTTAAACTTGATGCAAACATCTTTTCGGCTTGAGTTTACAGAAGATAGGGGAAGATTATCGTTTTCTGTATCTCCATAGTTTTCGCAAAATTTCGAGTTGGCGCATATCAAGGTAGAGGTGATGATGTGGTTTATGACTAAAACACAATAAAAATTTACCAATGACAAAACTGTTTCACTTAGTGCTAGCATTAATACCGGTTCAGTGATAAGGCTGTCTTGAAGACCCGGCCTTATCTTCTCCGTTCTGTATCATGCCAAGCAGAATGTCAAACGTAAGGAAGATACCCAACTGTTAACAGAAAGAAAGAATTCGAGGCGCTGAGAATCGAAACCCAGCAATGATTCAATGATTCAATAAAAATTTTAATAACTCAATTTAACCATATGTAGATACAAATAGGAGGGCTATGCAAGGTATCTACGAATCCCCCCACAGGATGGTCGGCACCCCCTCCCCCCTTCCCCTTTTGGACCCCCTGAGCACCCCCCGCAGCCCCCCCCCCCCATTCTCCGACGGTCAAAAATGTCCCCCAAAAATGAGTTGAAAATAAAAAAAAACTGCAAAAACTTTTCGCACATTTGCGCAAAGAGGCTACAATAAAAAACCACCCCGTACCGCCTCACCGATTGCTTTCGTGCATCCCAGAGTGCAATATTTCCTTCCCACAGTAATTTCTAGGCTCGCAATTTATTGCACTTGCAGTAAGTCCGAGTCAGAGCATCGAAATCTAGCCTACTGATGTTTCAAGGAATGATTTTAGTTTATGAGGATGCCACAGGTGTATGAAATAAAATTTTAAATGCAAATTTTTGAAATAATTGGTTAAAATTGGTCCAGAACTCATTTTTAATGTAAGAAAAGTGAAAAATCAAAAATCATGTTTTACAAATTTTTTCTTTTTGTCACATCACCGCTCGTCACTTTTCGCGAATTTGCATCTCCTTTTTTGCAAAGCTCATAAAAATAGACACTTTTTAAACATTCTTTTTTTCGCTGTGGAATGTTGTACGTCAAATAGCAGGAAACGTTTTCCTGCACATTACTGTATGTATGTACTCTTGATACAACTGAGCATTGACAATAATTTGCATAAAGTATGGTCTTACTGTTCCATGCAGCCAAAACCGCCACCAACACTTTCATCACAATCAGTTGACCATAAATTATGTAGTCTCCTCTGCTAATCGATCTTGATAATCTGGCATCAAGAGTAATGTATAGAATAGATCCGATTAGAGTAGCTCCGCCCAAAACTGGCGCACACAGGTTGAGTAGAAAATAGACCAATTTTCGCCATCTCGACGTTGCAGGGTTCCAAAAAAGCCACAAGAAACCGACCAGACCCGCCAGAACCGACATAGAGCCGCTAGACATTGACAGCAAATCTAAATAGTATTTCCAACCATAGTTTCGCCATCCATAGTGCATTTCATAGCGATAATAGTCGTTCATCGTAAATGCAAAGTAGCCAGTTACTGTAACTGACACGCCAACAACTAACTGCAAGAAAGCAAGCCATTTCAGCGAGAGGTGGAATCGCATTGTGGGCTTCGATAAAGTCCTGCAGCACAAGCCGGGGAATCTCATGTTTTCTGAAACAAACAACAGTTTGCTGCTGTTTTCGGAGGTGGGTTAGGGGTAGGGGCCCCATGCCTGGGTTGAGCTTGGCACTTCAACCCTTACGGTACTCGTGCTGCGTGCAGTATGAATGTGTGCATAATCTGTTTCTGTTATGGTCCCTCGGGTTCGGTTAAGGGTGAAACGTAAATGTAAATAGAGCCTATGAAACTCGGGGGGCTGTGGTGTAGTGGTCAGCATGCTTGACTTCGAAGCAGGCGGGCCAGGTTACGATTCCCGGCGCCTCCAATTCTTTCATTCTTTCTAATTTGGTGGCCTCCTCTTTCTATTCAACATAGTGGCGACCGTGACATAGGACGGAGAGGATCAGGGCCGGGTCTTCAGGATAGCTTTATCCCCGAACCGTCTTTGGAGGTGGTTAGGTGCCCCATGCCCTGGGTTGAGGTTGGCACTTCAATCGTTCTGGGTCGATCGAGAAACCCTGTGGTTACGAGTAAGCCAGGAAACCCTGAGTGTGGTGTGACTGAAGCAGGCTTGGAGACCAACGTGTGAATGTGCTCCGCCCTTGAGGCATCGGGTTCGCCCCGGGAGCATGAATATTGAGTGATATCGTTGCAGGGTCGCAACGATGTTCGAAGGGGGGACCCTGTTGTAAATGAGAATTAGGGCCTATAAGACTCGGGGGCTATGGTGTAGTGGTAGCATGCTTGACTTCGAAGAAGGCGGCCCGGGTTCGATTCCCGCCGCCTCCATTTTTTTCATTCTTTCAAACTGGGGCATCCTCTTTCTATTCAACATTGCTTAAAACGGGAACTTTGCTGACGACAATTTATCACCATTCAGGGCCATTTCACAATGACGCATTTATTTCCATTAAATAACATTCAGTATCTGAACTATTTCGGCAACTGAGGCAACATGGTAAATGCATTTTTGTTAGTGACAATAAATTCGGTAAAAATTCGGGCCTTGAATCAATGAAAAATGGAATTTAAAAAACCAGGGCCCGATTTATCGAAACAAAATGTTCGTCGTTGAAAATGTTCGTCGTTGAAAAACAAATGTTCGTCGTTGAAAAACAAATGTTCGTCGTTGAAAGTTCGTCGTTGAAATTGTTCGTCGTTGAAAAATTTTTCAACGACGAGCTTTGGTTTTTTAGAACATCATTATGTTCTGAAAGACAAAAGCTCGTCGTTGAGAAAATTTTCAACGACGAACATTTGTTTTTCAACGACGAACATTTGTTTTTCAACGATGAACATTTGTCCTATACTTAATTACGTGTTATGTTCGTCGTTGAAAATGTTTCGATCAATCAAAATTTTCAACGACGAACATTTTCAACGACGAACATTTTGCTTCGATAAATCGGGCCCAGAAACCTCTATGGAATTTTTTTGCATTCACATTTTGAATTACCTACAAAACTAACCACGCAGAGTGAAGCTATCAAAATTTTTAGCTTTTCAAAAAATCTATTTATTTATCAACATAGATATTTCCGTTTTCATGCGAATTAAATATGCCAAACGGTTGGTTTGCTGTTCTTCCAATCTTTTGAATGGCCCTTACGTTCAATTTATTTAGTTAGTTAAGTTTATATAAAGTAGGTTTATTAATTATTTTATACTTAACCAAATAAAATAATTAGTTTAAAAAAGTATTGAATTAATTTTCATTAATATAAAAAAGTAATCTAAGCAATTAATTGTTTGTGAGTAGAAAAATAAAAAAAATAATTTTTATTTGGTTATATTAACCACAAGAAGGCAAGTCTACCTTTACCTTACACCCACCGCATGTGTATTAAATATCCACTTATCTTCTTGGTAATTTCTGCTTAAACTTTACCAAAACTAAAATAGCTGCTTGATAAACTAATTTATTTCGATTGCGTTTAACTATATACCATTTTTTGGTCTCAAAAAACAACAAATTTCATAAACAGTTTTATCTTATAAGGTATTTTGACGTCAAACGTGGCAGTATTTTTTAATTTTTTTTGGTTTATATTGTATTAATTTGAAGACTTTGTTAAGACATGTCATTTTGCAATCTTTCACTTAAATAGTTGATTTAACAAAACACATTAATGTTCAATTGAAATACAATATAAAACAACAAAAAAATTATCAAATTCAAACCTGTCGGCTGGGTGTTTCAAGTTTCAAATATCAATTTAATTGATCACCTAGTTTACGCAATATCTAACACTAAATTTTGCCACTTCTGGGTTTAATGAAACTTTGATTTACGGCATCAACTATGAGTGAAGCATTAAAAAAATTGCACATTTTCGAGTAGGTATTCACTTAATTTTGATAGATTGCTTTGCGACATGATTGCACTGCTGAGGATATTCTTCGAATATATAACGCGGCACCTAAGTATAATAGTAAATAGCACAATTTTAAACTTTATTACTTAAAATCACCATTCTCAGCTTAATCTAATTTTCTAGCCAGCAATTTCAGCACTAAAAGCAAATCAGCATGGTTAAAAATAAATTCTAATTTCCAATTGAAAAAATCATGTGGTGTCATTTTAGCATTATATCTACGCTAAGTAGCTACAGACCTGGTTAATGTTAGTCTACTATTCGGCTGCTTTGCGTGCCACTTTTACTCTCTATTTTTTGCTCATTCTGGCTCTAAAATTACGTGCTATATGTACATGTTAAGCCCGGTTCATACTCGTCCTTGTCCTTGTCCTTATGGTTTTGTCCTTAAGCGATTCCAAGAAAACTGCCTGGCTAAATAAGCCAACTTTTGGCATGAATTAAGTTGGGGTCACTTGCAGATTGTATGCAGAAAATTAGCCAGAACGCTTGTGTCACTTATTCACAGTAGCTGACCAAAATTTGGCCTTGTCCCTGTCCCTGTGTCCTTAAGGACAAGTATGAACCGTGCTTTATGTGTACAGCGGCGGTCAGCCACAGACGCCGTGTAAATCACGTTCGTGACCACATGCATAACATGATCAAGCATGTTACTTCCTTATCGCAATGACATCTACAACCATCACGGCTGGTTGCCAATGCCAACGTCATATTCTTTGAAGTTCGTATTTTCCTGGTGTCGACGGGCTGATAAAAAATACAGGCTTCCTTACAACATTGCTACAATCAGAAGCCCGCTACGTAACTGATGTGCGCGTGTTTACATGCATTTGCTACAGGCAAAAGCTGAAGCCTTGATCACTATGCAGCATGGCATGAACAGTGACCACAAACACACACCCACACATATAATGCATTTTTCTGACCTACCCAATACTACAGTGTAAATTTACACTATGAGAGCAGATACATGGTAATCTGCCGTTTGCAATATAGTATATACGCGGCGGCTCAGTGACCGATCTATTTAATCATTTCATCTTGACAAGTGATATTCCACAAGGTTTCGAGTAGGCTGCATCGCAGTCGTGTTTAAATATGGATATCCAACTAATAAAAAAATATCGCCCTATTATAGTATACCAGTAAAGTGCTTAAGGGATTACTGTTTCAATTAATCTGCTTAAGGGATTACTATTTTGCGTAGTTCACAATTTATGCACCTCTATAATTAAAATCTAAGATTAAAACGTCAACTCACGTGAAATCTCGCAACAATCTCAATTTAAAAAATCCATTCACCTGACCTCAACTCATCAACCTCACCTCTGTATGAATATATTTACTAAATTTCATAAAACATTCAATAACCAGTGCGATAATACTCACACTCAGCTTAGCTTGAAATGAATTTTTTACATATCTATTCCACACATCGAGACAGCGATTGTGTCAGTGGTTACTAGAGTACAACCATGCACAAGGCACAGGAATTGCGCTCACAGCCTTGCACATTGGTTTTGTAGATACTGTATTGTTGCCGAACACAAAGCTCATACACAGTTTATGCAAGCTAATCTCGCACTCTGATATACGTGCATTGGTCACCACCAAGTCGTCCCAGACGTAAATTCAGTGAACAGTTCAGCAGTTACCGTTATAAAAATTGACGAAGATGTGTTTTTTGTACAAGAATTTGTCAGTAGTTATTCACAGAGGCAGAGCAGCCAGCAACATGCGTCTCGTAAAACTTTGTTTTTACGCGGCCCCCTCAGGGGCCGCGTATATACTATATTCAGATTCTCCTTTTCCTATGTTATTTCGGGTAGGTCAATTTTCTAGTGTTAATTAACACTAGAAAGGCAGGTACCTCCCGTCTTCTTTCTATCTATGCATCTACCTAACTTGAGAGCTTTTCAGTCATGACACAATTCTCGCATCAAACTGCAAAACTGAAAGCGCCGGAGTGGGATCGAACCACTAACATTCTGATTCTAAATCCATGGATCAACCAACTGAGCTAACCGGTCGGTGCTGCCAAGGCATATACAAAACAACATGGAGCTAATCAGCAGAGCAACTGTATCAGCAAAATAACTCTTCTTGATGTTATCTTGAACGTTCTATCAAATTGCATTAATTGAATTGTCACTATTCAAATCTTAGATTCGGCAAGTGAAGTGCGAAGATGCAGCTCAGTCGCACACAAAAAAGTTGTGTACATTAGTTAAGTTATGATTCTATCTAACAGGCTCTCATAGTGCAGCGATTAGCACTCTGGACTTCTAATCCAGTTGTCCGAGTTCGAATCTCGGTGAGACCTAACGTTTTTTAAAAATATAAGTTTTGAAGTTTTAACTTGAAAACCTGTTTAAAAATCACAAACTTTTGCTGTTTGAGAGGCTTTCATGCAAATGAACAGTAAATGTGTCTACAATGTGTATAAGTTTAATTGATTTAAAAAATATTTTATCCACAGATAATGGCCGCGTTTAATATTTCTTCAGGAATATTGACACTCAGACCTCACAATTTGACCACTTCTCACTCAGCAGAAGAGCTTGTTTTAAAGAATAACCGTGCTACGTCAACGTCTTTTTTTCTAATCGACCCAATACAATACTTATGTTGGTAAATGCTAATCACGAGTATACTACACCACAACTTGCAACGAAGTAGTGGATGAGATCTACAACTCAAATATTCAGGAGCTGTACTCGGAGGTCAGGATTGTGTTGCAACACCGGAAAGCACTGTGGAGCATTAGTAGCTGATGTGAGAGATATATGTAAATAGCATGCATGTAGTTGGGGGGATGGGAGGAAGATCCTTCAAAATTTGTTTCCGGGGGAGGTAGGGGGAGTCCCCCCGAGTTAAAAACGAAAAATCTGCAAACAAGAAACAAATCTGCATTTCTTATAAAAATTAAGCGATTTTTACCAAAATTTTGGCAAAAAATTGTTTAAATTGTTGTTTTTAGTCAAAAGAGTGAAAATTGCGTTTTGTGAGAGGTTGGTAAAAACCAGTAACTCAAAAAACTCAGAGGAGTGAGGGGTTTCATATAGGGAGTGGGTAAGGGTACCCAAAAATTTTGTGCTGTTACATGTATGGTACATAGATAGTGTACATAAAGTGCATCAAATCTTAATTGTCAATTCAGTAGCCAGTAGCAGTCAATACGCGGGTAGGTTTTTGAAACAATCTGGAACGGAAAAGTATTTTACTAGTTGTTTTCAACGTGAGATTGATATTATGTTTTTGCAGTCAGGTTACTGTTCTAGTGCTACATAAATGACCCATACTGTTTACAAAAATGTTTGCTGCGCAGCAGATTTTTGAAATGGTTTACCTATTTATCGAGGCCCAATGCACTTTAGGGCTTACAGAGAACACCTTTTGCACACAGCTTCTGCTTGTTTTATTCAACTAAAAAGTTTAATTGTTAACAGTATGACACCATTTATTAATACGCGGCCCCCTCAGGGGCCGCGTATATACTTTATTCAGAATCTGTGATTCCTACGTTAATCTTGGTAGGTCGATTTTCTAGTGTTATTAACACTAGAACACTAGAAGGGTAGGTACCTCGCTTAGTCGCTTTTCTGACAGTATGTACACACATTAAGAACTGACAGTACAGTTTGACGGAACTCACAGACTATGGGCAGGCAGAACAACCCCAGGCAAAAGGTGCAGCTCGGGGCGGAATCGAACCACCGACGTTCTGATCCGAAATCAGATGCTCAGTAAATGCGCGTAACAACCGAGCCAACCGATGATTAAACATAGACTTTCAGCGTACGAATCAAACAGTCGTATAAAAGTACGAAGAATTTACTAGCAATAAATGTCTTACAATAAATTAATAATGATTGCTTGACATTGAAATAATTAAATTATTTTATATTGTTTACATAAAAAAATTACATTTAGTACTAATGTTCCAACTGTTTTTCTTTTGTGGAAGAAAAACTTTCACTAGTCGAAGTAAACATCTTCGCACCTGAGGTCTCATAGGGCTCATAGTGTATTCATGGTTAGCACTCTGGATTCTTGATTCATTGGTCCGAGTTAGAATCTCGGTGAGACATTCTATTTTTTACTTCAATAAGTTCTTGACTTAAAAAACTACATAACGTCTTTCAATTCATCACTTTTTGTTGTTTGAAAAACTTTGGAGCTACTCAGCAGTGACTGTGTGCAGAGATTAGAATTTGAAAATCATTTTATCCACAATAAGTGGCCGCGTTTAATATTTTACTGGAATACTGCCACTCAGACCTTACAATGTAACAGCTCCTCACTCAGCAAAAGAGCTTGTTCTACGACGCTGCAACGAGATCAATGATTGCTGTGGTTCGTATATACTTTCAGCAACAAGCACGTTTTGTGAGTAAAGTTGAACAAAATTTAGATAGATTTCGTTGCGAGAAGCTTATACATGCCGAGGATATTCTTCGAATATAAAACGCGGCACCAAAATTTATTACAGGCTTACAGCAACATGTGTTCCTAGCTGAGTCTTGCCTTGAGAATCTTAGAAGTTGAAAACTAAGACATAACTTTATAGTAAAAACCTTTTATAATAACCTATTTCAAACCATTGAATTCTACAAAAAACGACTAGTTTGTCGCTAATTTCAACTATTGCTACAGAATACGTGTTGAGTGTGTTGCAGTCTGTTCAGCTGGCAAAATTACTAAATAATCACGCTGCCGCCTGCTAATATTGTGTGCTTGAACTAATTGTGGAGTGACTTTCTCGTAATTTTGCCAGCTGAACAGATACAGCTGCAAGTAGGTATAAATCAACCCTACATAATAGTACACAGTGATACAACATCGTTGAATAATGGCTGATTAATGAGAGTTAACAAATGGCACAGTTAGCAGTACTTATAAACTATGTATATATTATACTTGAATTTGTTCCATTGAACCTGCGATCCCTGTGAATTGTAAAACAGTAAGTAGCTATTCTGAAATACTTTTCCAAAACATACGTTCAGTAAATTTTTCCTATTTTTTCATGTTTTCCAAAATAAGTCGATTTACAATTCTAAGTCTTCTTAATTTAAAGAGTCATTTTATTAGTTCGTAATTATGATTTTAATCCTCCGGAAAATGCAGCTTGATTTAAAAAAAAAACTTCGGTGTTCCAGCAAAAAATTATTATCTGTGTTCGCTTGTCTGACACATCACAGTTGCTGGCTACATAAATATAATCGACGACGCTTTGGGCATTCTGATAATGGTGTAATATACACAGTACACTTTGATTATACGATAGGATCTACATGTACATACTAATACGTGTAGGCTGTTCTGTTATGATATCACTTCATTGCGTGAGCACACACACTGCAATACACACACGCCCACTCTTGTGTATTTTTAGGACCTACCTAGACACTCAGTTCAAACTTACACAGAGAAGTTAGATACGTGTTAATTGTGCTTTCGCATTATAGTATATACGCAGCGGCAGAGGCCGCCGCGTAAAAACCGTAATATACAATGTGATTTCGATAGTTCTATATAATCGATACACACAGATACATACTACATAGCTCCGACGACTGGCTACGGCTATGAAAACCGGTTTTGCTGTTGTACAGCAGCAGCAGCAGCAGCAACAGCTCCTTTGTACTGTAGAGACTGCAGAGATGTACATATTTTTGCGTATATACTATATTGCAAACGGCAGATTAACAGGTATCTGCTCTCATAGTGTAAATTTACACTGTAGTATTAGGTAGATCAGAAAAATGCATTGTATGTGTGGGTGTGTTTGTGTGCTCACTGCTCATGCCATGCTGCATGATGATCAAGGCTTCAGCGTTTGCCTACAGTAAATGCATGTAAACACGTATCAGTTATGCAGCGGACCTCTCATTGTAGCAATATTGTAAGGAAACCTGTTGCAACTAAGTTTCATAGATTGTTTATCAGCGCGTCGACACCGGGAAAATGCGATCCTCAGTGGTGACGTTGTCATCCAGCCGCAGTGGCAGATGATGTCATTGCGGTAAGCATTTAACATGATTGATTGATTCATGTTTTACATGTGGTCACCAACATGATTTAACTTAGTCGTTTTTTAAAGCTGCAGTTTTTCACACTAAAAGTAAAATACAGGTGGTTTGCCAGAATATCGTCAACTTTACACGGCGTCTGTGGCTGACCGACGCTCCAGCTGCAGTTGACACGCAACTTTTGATTTGTACATGGTACGTAATTTTAGAGCCAAAATTGGGCAAAAAATAGACAGTAAAGGTGGCACGCGAAGAAGGCAAATAGTGGACTAACACAAACCAGGACTGTAGCAACATAGCGTAGATAGGTATAATGCTAAAATAACGCCACATGATTTTCTTCGATTAAAAATTAGAATTTGTTTTTAACCATGCTGATTTGCTTTTAGTGCTGAAATTGCTGGCTAGAAAATAAGGTTAAGCTGAGAGTGGTAACTTTGATTAATAAAATTTAAAATGTACAGTACTTTGGTGCCGCGTTATATATTCGAAGAATATCCTCAGCAGTGCAAGCATGTCGCAACCAAATCTATCAAAATTAAGTAAACCCTACTCGCAAAACGTGTTGTTTATAGTATATACTATGGTGCAAATCTGTGCGTCAAGAGCACACAAATCTCGCCATTCCAGTGTTAAACTGCTGGTAGGTCAGCAGATAACACAGTTGGTGTGGGTGTGTGTGGTATATCCTGTGTGTACGTTGATACGTACTTAAGTCTCAGCAGCCTTAGCTATGTTCTACTGCATGCTGTCATTTGCTTTATGACAAGTAGGATAAATTTTGCATACAGGAGACAGTAAAAAGACAAAACCTGTTGCAACACTTCTTCGTAAATTGTTTATCAGCGTGTCGGAAGCTACACATTTTGAAGGCTGATGACATTGCAGCAGTGCTATGACACGGTTCTGAATGGCGTTCTGCTATGACAAAACAGCGTGAGCGTCTGACCAATCCGACATCAGTCAAAACCTACCTTTTTGTGTGAGCTTTTTGTATTCATAAAAAAGGAATAAAATAATTGCTGAAGCCGGAATGAACAAACAGCCGCACTTGATAGTACTAATGCCTTGAGACAGAAACGCCAATACCTAAAAGCATTTATTTATAAAGAAATGGCCGCGTTTCATATTTCCAGTGGAATACTGGAAATCAAAATATGATAAAACAACACTCACTGAACTTTGGTTACCCTGCAGATGAACTTGTTTCAGATATCCATTTGTTTATCTGATATCGAAAAAGTGAAAGAAGCTGGTTTGAAGCAAATAGTGTTAGATATTAACACAAGCGATCGAGAAGAAAAAGTATTACCCCCGACTTATGATGAACTGTAAATATCACTTGAAGAAAACTTATCTGTTTGGATTGAGAGCCTCATGTCATACTATATCTGACATGGGGTTGCGGTCACTGACACTGACATCACTTTGAACAATATATTAATTTGTTATTAACTATAATTCAATTTCTATTTATCATTACCATCAGTAGTTATGATATACTAATATTTTAATTGGTGTATTGGCGTTTTGTAGATTGCACGATACATTACATATCAGTTATTTTAATGTATGTATATAAAGCTAATAAACTATGCTTGCCTTACTGTAAGCCTACGTATTTTCCTCTGAGGGCCTCTTTATTATATGGTTAATTTAACCATGGTTAACTTAGCCATGGTTAACTTAACCACGGGTCGTCTTTATCATAAGATGCTCAAGTTGACCACGCGTGGTTAACGGCTGGTTACCGAGATTTAACCACGGCGTGGTTAACTTGACCATGGTTAAATATCGCGTCTTTATCATAACACTAATGTAAAATAACCACGGCGAGGTTAATTTAGCCATGATTAAAACAAAGTGTCTTTATCATAACCACGGTGTGGTTAATTTAACCTTGGTTAAAACATGGCGTTTTTTTATACAGAGTTAAACTGGAGTTTATCTTGTACTTTGAAGCTTTGTTTTTGCAATTGTTGTTGAGAATGTTACTATTTTAAATGGTCTGGTGACCGCGCAAATGCTTTTTTGGTATTAGTGAGCTTTATTTAAAAAAACTTGCATTATTGAGTTGAAACTGATGATGGGTCAAATTGACCCATGTTATGCGTTAACGTCAGTAAAATATGTTACGCATTTAAGGGTTAATTATGGCGTGGTTTTTTAACCATTTTTAAAGTATTGCATCCTTATCATAACTCCTGGTCAATGGGCTATATAAGGAAGTTGTACATATAGCCCATTACCTAATTATATAAATGTAAATGGGTCGTGTATTGGCCAAGTTTTGGGTAACCCTTCCCCCTGATTGACCAAAAATTCCGTAAATTTTCGGTTCTCCAATTCGCTTTAAATTTGCACACAATGTAGACCTAGTGAAGGCGCATTGCAGATGCAGCAAACCGGAACCAATGCTATTGCCTATTTTTCACTAAGGGGTCCCAAAAAATTAATTTTACGTGTAAATCATAGGCGCAAAAAAGTTTTTTGTGGTCACAAAGCGTCCCTTTACTCGAATTTTTTGTTAATACTGACGCAGCTGATTTAAGATTCGATAGCCTAATGTTATATCTCAACCTACATGATCCATTTTTAAATTTTTTTGCGCATGGCCTGAGCAGTGACGCCAAACGTAAACTCACTCAAATTTGGCTGGCCCAAAAAACGGCCATTTTTTAGGCTTGGAAAGACATATCAAAAATCAAGATCACACGATTTTGCGCACATATGTGGGCTACTACTAGGCAAAGTTTCAGCATTCGCTTGATGTGATTTGTCCTAGAACTAACGAAGGGCTACTTTTAGGCTTTTTAGCGTACTTTTTGCCTATGTAAATGCACTGACAAACGCACTAAACCAAAAGTGCACCTTCAAGCTGAATTGTTCTTATCTGAGGTAGAGGTGCCTTGGGGGAGTAATATACGTGAAAGTAAGCAAAACTGCACTGCAGTTAAACAAAGAACTTTTATTTTGGACCTGGGTAGCCCACCTACCTTTACAAACTATGTAGCCCTTCGTTGGACAGTTCTACGACAAACCACATCAAGCCAATCCAGAAAACATGAAATTCTCCGGCCCGTGCTGCAAGGCTTCATCGAAGCCCGCAATGCTATTTTATTGTCGGTTTCTTGTGGCTTTTTTGAACCCTGCAACGTCGAGTTGGCGAAAAGTGATTTATTTTCTACTCAACTTTTGTGCGCCGCTGTTGAGTGGAGCTACTTTAGTCGGTTCAATTTTATACTTTACTTTTTATGTCAGAAATTTTGGATCGCCTAACAGCGAAGACTATATAACTTTTGGTCAACTGATTGTGATGAGAGTATTGGTGGCGGTTTTGGCTGCATGCTACAGTAAGAGCATAATTTATGCAAATTAGAATGATTGTTCAGATTAAGTAGTATCAAGAGTACAGTACCGTGATCGAGAAAGTTCCCTACTCGTCGATGCGACAAGTTGTATTATTCACCATAAGCGACACAGGTTGGCCGGATAGTGACGACCAAAGTCTGATTTTTTGTGCTAAAGTGTCAAGACGAGACTCTAGTGTATAGCGTAGCAAAATAAAAAAATATCTTTGATGCAAATTGTCTATTTTCTGAGCTTTTAAGAGAGTGGGAGGAGAAAAGGGTGCCCGGGCGTCTGTCCGTGAAAAAAGAGATGACGACAACCCTAAAGAATACCTCTACCACTCATCTACAACTACACATGGTTATACTGAGCTAGTGTGATTTCTGTTTATACTGAGTTATGTAGTAGCTATTTCAGGGGGATTCATACCTACTTACAGCCGTATGTCCGTCCAGCCCGCAGAATGACGTCACTAGCAGCCTAGTGCAGTGGATCAGCCAGCGCCTGTGACGTCATCATTTCGTCATTTTGTTGGCAGGGACATACGGCTGTAAGTATGAATTTACCCTAAGGTTTGTGTTAACACTAAACAACAATTTGGAGCATTGGGTGAATAGTTTTGTTAACCGAATTTTTTGTCTTATGCTTTGTTTCAGTGATAAACCATTTCATCACTTGCGCATCAACTTGCGCCAACTCCAAATTTTCTAAAAAACATGGGGAATAGAAAATCAGAATCTACCAATGTCTCCTGTGAACTCGAGTCAAAAAGAGGTGTGCAATATTTGGATTGTAGTTTGTTTTAGTTGCCTACGATTTTTGAATCAAGAGACAAATAACCTTATGCAAACAAGATACAAGTCCTAGCCGTAAACGGATCTTATTGCTCAGTGCTTATTGTTTGTTTATTAAGTTAATAACCAATTAGTATATAATTTGAAGTAGTATATACTATATAGTACTGTACATACAGAATTATACTCTACCTGTAGTTACGAAACTATAACCGTCTTCTCTTAATTAACTCAGAATTTTTGAGATACGTACCGATTAAAAGAAATGCATGTTTTCCAAAAAGATGACGTTTTATAATACCCAGTGGCATACTGTAACTCCGAGTCAAAAAACTAGCCCTCAATAAAAACTTTCACATTGGAGCTGAACTTGTTTTAGGTATTCATTTGTTTATCTGATATCGAAAAAGTGAAGCAAGCTGGTTTGAAGCAAATAGTGTTAGATATTAACACAAACGATCGAGGAGAAAAAGTATAACCCCCGACTTATGATGAACTGTAAACATCACTTGAAGAAAATTTATCAGTTTGGATTCAGAGCCAATTTATTATTTTGTTATTAACTATGATTTAATTTATATCAATTATTAGCATTACTATTTCGTTCCATACTATTAACTTAATTGGCGTTTGGCAATGCATAGCCTACTTTGCACATTGCATAAATCCAGATTATTTTTTATATTGATGTAGCTTATGTGTGATCTATTCAATTGATTTACATAGGTGCAGGAATGCTGATATTATAGAATTTTTATCTATTAAAAATTTTAATAAACATAAAAACCGACAACATAATGTGCTAAATCGTAGTCTAAAGTGAGTAATGTATACAAGGTCCTTGCTTCGGTTCAGGTCACTTTTCTGTTCCTTCCGTTCAGCTTATTTTTCTGGTCCCAGTTGCCGAACGAGTGCTCTCAATCAGCCTCAACTTTCAAGATATTTCTACTTGTTGTGCTAAGTAGCCGAAAACACTTGGATCTGAACTCCAGCTACAGGTATAGCTATCCCTCTATCTATCTAGGTATTCGGGTCCGTAATGTGGTACTAGCAACAACTAAAACCCAGTTTGCAGTAAAATGCTATATTTGTTCATTAATTTTCTTATATTCATGATAACAGATCAACGACTCAATTAAATTTTCTGGCTGGCTATTTTTTGTTTACATGTGTGATGCAATATGCAATTTTTTCGAACCGATGGGATTGCTCAAAAACTATTGCAATTCAGTTCAAAATTGATCGGGTCAGAATTGTGTGCAAGGGCACAGAAAATTCAGAAAAGTATCAGTCTTGGTGATCAGTAGGCCGTTTATTTTGGCGACTTGATTTTTGTGGCGGTTGGAAACTTGGAGGTGAAAGGTTCGCGCCTCAGCCTTCAGTATCAAATTTCGAATGTTGGTCTTCACTCTTCAGAGTATACTTTGCTTCACTCCTTTCTCTTGCCTTGGACTTAAACTCTTTAACTTACTGTAAATTTCTGCTGTTGTACCGACACTAAAGCAATCACAGAAGCATATAATTATTGAAAAACATGGGCTATATATTTTTGTTTTCTTGAAAGTCGTTAGTAAAATATACAATTTTTGTTTGACGTCCTCAGGGTTTTTCAAACTCATTATGCTCTATTCAGCCAGTAGTCTGAAATAGCTGAAACCAAACTTATATATTAAGGTTTTGACAACAATTCAACTTGCACTTTCGATGCAACCCTGTTAGGTCGTAAAAGTCTAACGTTCCAGATTCGTGCAAAATGGATAATTTTACAGATCTGTGTTTGGGCTACGACAGGCAATTTCTAGGATGGCTCTTTCTGGTCCCAAGTGTCGTGCATTTGGTCCTTACCGCAATAACGATCTGGGTTTTTGCCTCACTAGTTGCCGTGTATCCTTCCTACGTTTTATTTGCCGGTTTAGGCGTTTCCGATTTTGGTATGATAGCGACAACTTTATGGTACAGCGGCGTCTGCACTTTAAATCCGACTTGCCCCGGAAGTCATCTCAGTTTTTACACTTTAAACGCGTCGTTCATGCCTGGAGCTAATCACCATATAACGATAGCGGTCGTACGATTTATAGCCCTGGTTTTTCCCCTACACTACAAAACTATATTGACAAAAAAGAACTGTATTGGAATTTCTGCCGTTTGTTATGTAATCGCATACGTGCATTTGGGAATTTTGAGTAGGTATGATTATTTTTTGTTTCTCTACGACCCAAAAAGTTGCGGTTTTGTCTATAAATACTCAAACCACCCAAAATTTTACCAGGTCCCTATTCACTGGATAACATTGCAGGGAGGGGTAGTGATAATTTGCATTCTTATTTACTTCGCAGCAACCATTTTTCGAGCTGTTCCGCAACAAAACGGGCAAATCAATCTAAAAGCCGAGCAAAAATTGACCATAGCTTGTGCAGCCAATAGCCTCTGTTTAGGTTTCATATTGGTAGTAGTTAATGTACTACCCCTGATTACATCGGGGGGTGGTCTGGGTGTAATACTGACCAATGTTTGTACAATTATTAACAGTGCCATCAACCCATACTTGTATTGGTTTCTGAGCGATACTTTTCGCTCAAAGTGCAAAAGTTTGTTTTGTAGCGCGGCTGTGCAAGATAATCTGTCGTCTACTGCGGGCAATACCAGAACCGCTGTCAATGTCATTAGTACATCACAAACATAGCTGTGAAACACTCGCACAATGTAACATCAAGAGCACATAATAGTGAAGAGTATGACACTCTTCCCTATTCACGTTAATCGGCCGAAACGATGCTGCGGCCGAAATAGCGCTTTAACGTCCTGATTTTAGGGGGCCCCTGGAGTCAAGACAGTAAGACCAAGAGTACATAATAGTGTCTCACTCTTTATAGAAGAAGAGTGAGGACATCTGCCTGTGTTATAGCGCAGGCAGATGCGCTGGTCGTTTTGAAGCCACATGTTGCCGTTTTATGCAGCATGTGGTTAGCCAATCAGAAGCGAGCTTCGCTTTTGATTCGCTAGAAGCCTGTGCACGTGCTCCAATCATCATGCAGGCGGCCTCACGTGCTCCAATCAGCATCAGACAGACATGTCTTCTGTGGTTGCTATGGTTACTTGACTGCTGCTCAGAGCACGCGTCTAGCCAATCAGAAGCGGAGCTCGCTTCTGATTGGCTGGCTACATGTTGCATAAAACGGCAACATGTGGCTTCAAAACGACCAGCGCATCTGCCTGCGCTATAACGCAGGCAGATAGGAGAGTGTCTCACTCTTCTTCTATAAAGAGTGAGACACTATTATGTACTCTTGGTAAGACATATCCCTAATTTCAGGCGGATTGCCCCCCCCCCTCCTTTGAAACCAAGATCTTAAAGCGCTATTTCGGCCGATTTGCCAGAACAGGGAAGACCGACTGTCATACTCTTCCCTGGGCTCTGTTGCATAAAACACTTATTACTGATTAATCAGTAAATTTTTACCATCAGTGTTCTATTTGCGTTGCATAAACGCCATCAGTAATCAGTAATCACTAAACATTAATTTAGTCATCAGTTTAGACATTAGACATTAGACATTTTATTATCGTCATAGTTATGAACCGGCGGCTCTTTAGGTTGACGGTAACAACGAGTAAATAGACAAACAATAAAATTTAAAATTTTGCACTAAATCAGCAAATGGTTGTTACTATGTATGTAACTTAAAAATTTAACTTAAAATTAAATCAGTAAAATTTTTTCAAAATTTTCTACTGATTATTACATCTGCGGTTTACTGATAGGTAAATCATCAGTACATAAATCACTGATGAAACATTGGTAAAATACTGATTAACCATCAGTACGTCAGTAAACCATCATCAGTAATTTTACAGATAGCCTATTTCATCAGTAAAACAGCGTGGCATAAGTCACTGATAACTCATCGGTAGAAAAGCAGCAGTAATCAGTGAAAAATACTAAATTAATCAGTAAAATATCAGTGTGCGTTACATAAAGAACATCAGCATTTACTGTTTACTAATGAAATTCTTCAAATTTATAATCAGTCTAAATTGACTGATTATTCACTGATTATGTGCTTACTACTCTTTATCAGCTTAACCAATCATTACGTTTAATACTCCATATAAAGCTACATTTTTGCTCTTTTGTTTGATGTATATATTTTTCAAGTTTCCTTCTTTGAGAAATTGTATTTTTATGATATTTTGCTTACACCAACTACGTACGTACTAATTATATATAAAAGTTCAGAAATTGAGATACTTAATATCATATAATTATAAATTTAATTTCAGAATTTATTTAAAATATCTGATTTTAAAATTATGAATTTAGTACTTCCAATGAAAATAAACCACTGTGATAATAATTGTCATAATTATATCAAACTACATTCTACAAAGTACAAACTCAAAAAAAATCGAAAAAAAACAACTCAAAAGATTGTGTCGGTCGTTGATGCCCACAAAATGGAAAATACATCCATTTTTACGCGGCCCCCTCAGTGGCCGCGTATATACTATATTCAAATTTTCTGAATCCTACGTAATTTCGGGTAGGTCAATTTTCCAGTGTTAAGGGCAGGTAGGTCGATCAGCCACCGTATTCTGTAGCGCCTGCAGTTGACAAGAGCGGGATGTTCAATTTTCAAAAAGTGACTGCCGGAGTGGGCTCGAACCACCAACCTTCCGATTGCAAATCGGACACTCTACCAACTGAGCTAACCGGCCGTTGATCATCAGCCAAAACAGACCGATGTCTACTGGAACTTGAAAACTATGAAGCGACTCAGCAAGCAGAGTCAATTGAACAAGTAGGCCCCAAACGGGGCAAGGTTCCTCGCCGGTGTCTACCTTTCAGGTTCAAATGATCCTCTATTCCAATAACTTACCGTAAGCTACACTTCGTATCCTACTCTTTGCTACTTTATAACTAGCTTATTCTTACTTAATCTAACGACCTACATAACTACGTAGTACGTAGAAACAAGCACGTTTTGCGAGTAGAGTTAAAATCATTTTGGATAGAGTTCGTTGCGACATACCTACATGCACTGCTGAGGATATTCTAATATAAAACGCGGCAACAAAATAAATGAAAACTAAACTTTTCAATTAAACAACGACTCTAAGTTTACCCAGTACCCACAAATGGTTAAAAACGGTCGCATGAGAAAAAGTTTATATGCTGAAGTTTAACTTTCTTTCTACATGTCATGTTCCTTTTGAGTCCGCATTTGTGTGCTCGGCTGAACTTCACTCAATCATACGCTATGTTTTCGGGCCAACTTCAGTCCAAAAATAGTACGTGATCACGTTGAAAAATGAGTGACATCCCACCATTGTTTTGCACTTAGTTTCGATGCATTGATAACCAGTGTACAAACCATTTCTACAATAGGGTTAGTCACGACACTGTTGCTACTGAGGCTAGCTACAAAGATGCATGATTCGACACACATCACAGACGCTACGCTCATAAAACCACTGTTGCAGAATTGCCTGTTGCGAAATACGTATGTGCATGCATGACCTAACACACACGCTCTCAGAAATAGTGTATTTTCTTGACCTGGCAGTGCATTTACATTAGAACTGTATGCAATCATAGAAGACGTTTGCAATATAGTATATACGCGGCGGCTGAGGCCGCCGCGTAAAAAGTGCCGCAGGATGTTATGCACCCGCTGCATCGAGCCATTAGGCTCAAAACTTACACTTTAATCTGAGCTGAGCGAATCAACTCTAAGAAGCGATAAACAGTGTTTTTAATGGCTCTTATATACTGCTGGTGAAACATCCCGGTGCCGATTCTTAAAAAGTACATTCTTACAGCAGTGTAAATCGATTATTGATTTTTCTGCATAGGTATACGCAGACAAAAATCAACAGCCAGCTCCCAAGCTGAAAATACACGTAAAACATACTGGCTATGCAGCCTGCTCAGTAGCGTTAAACGCTATGAGCAATTATTTTCAAAACAATAGTTCCTTCTCTAAAAGGAACAAAAACATGAAATTAACAATTAGAACTTTAGAAAAAATTAAACGAAATAGAGCTCGGAAATTACACGTTAAACGAACGAACGAACGCATATACAGCACCCTAATGTATACTTACTTGCATTTGCTTTTGACATCAGCGTGTGTCTTGAATAAGAACAGTATTGGTTAAACTGATCAGCCGGCAGCGGATATGCATTTTTTAACAAAGTTAATTCTATTTTAGTGAACTTTTATTAGTAGGTTTACACTTTTCAGAATTCACTGCTTACGCACTAGCCAGATGGTTATTCATAGGGTTGGGAGTGGCCGGAAAATTTCCGGAAATTACCAGAGGTCATTTTCCGGAAATTTCCGGAAATTTCCGGAAAATTTCCAAGCCGGCTTGGTAAGTTTCTGCGCTGGTTTTAAACTTTTGAATTATAGTTTTTTAGGTATTGCTGATCAGCAATGAGTCTTAAATGCAGTGGGAAGCCTTGTTTTTCAATTTTTTGCTAATCATAAGAACCACTTTGATGCCCATCAGCCTATTTTGACCCCGCCTGACAAACAGCTTTTGCATGAGAGAGTTTGTCTGCGAGCAAAAAGGGCTGTCAAATCATTGCATTGTGCCGCTAATATTTTGGATCCGCGATTTATTGGTGCCAAACGCACAGAAGAACAGGAATACTTTAGAACTGAAATTATTTGTTCACCACCTAGGCGGAGGGGTACCCAAAATGTTTGTGCTGCAGCTGTTACATGTATGCGTGGGACTCAAAAAGTCACCATCGCTGACAAAACGACCATATGTAGTAGTTTTTAAAATGTTTCAAACACAGTGGTGTTTTTCTAGGCAACGATTGATATATTCAATCAGAAATTCTAAATGTTCCTGCACAAACCTGAATAAACTAACGCTATTTGGTTTGCACGTAATTTTTCCGCCGTATGGTCATATTTAGAGTGTTTACGTGTGTCAATTAGCTTATAGCCTAGTCAAGTTTTTTTGAAATTTTACTTTTTTTGTAAAAATTTGGCAGTTTTTGGACTTGGTCCCAAAGCGGCCCGGCTGACCACAGGCACGGCACGGCCCGAAAAATTATGGGGGAACTCTAACTAACTCTAACAAGGTTGAATCTGTTGCAGTGAACATCAACTTTGTTCACGGAAAAGAATGTTCCAGTAAAGATCATGTGAAGACTAGCTTGGCGGCTTTAGTCACGTCAGTGAATGTCTACTAAGCAAAATTTTGGTTGTCCTTTAAGTCTGACGAACTTACAGTCAGTTTCAAATGAAAATGCCTCCTGATGTCCAAATTCCGACGCCTGACGCGTCGGAGGCATTTTCGTTTGAAATGACTGTAGAAAGAATTATTGTACATGTCAACTATTGAATCAACAAAAATTAGCTACCATACGAGCTATTACGTTCAAACATATCTCAGTAAGGTCTGCTAAGTTTAATTTTGGAAAAATAAAAAATTTGGAAATTATGCAATTTTCAATTTTTTGAGAAACGTTTCCGGAAATTTCCCAACCCTAGTTATGCACAAACAAAATTGACAGAAACAAGAACTAATCTTTCGTCCAAAATAACAATAATTATTTCATGCTGCAATATTGGCAAAAAAAGTTGCTCTGATGCGCGATTATGGCCGCGTATAATATTTCCTGTGGAATATAGACACTCCAAGGTCATGATCAGTGCTCACTCAATCAGTAGGTACACTTCTCACTCAGCAGATGAGCTTGTTAATAACTAAAGTCTACAGTGATGCTTTTTCGGTGAAATTACGGATTATCAAGATCAGTATTTTTATGCAACGGAAATTTGTCTACTGATGAATCGGTTAATCTGTCAAATTTCATCAGTGTTTCAAAGTCACACCAAGAGTACATAATAGCGTTTCACTCTATATAGAAGAAGAGTGAGACACTCTTCAGCCTGCCTGTGTTCTAGCTCAGGCAGATGCGCTGGTCGTTTTCGGGCTACATGTTGACATGCTGTGCAACATGTGACTGGCCAATCAGCGCGTAGATTCTGTGCGTAGCACACTTTAGTATATAATCGCTGATCCGTAGATAAGCATTAAGATAGGGATAAAAGCTTAATAAGTCATTATTTATTCATAGTCTGCTTGCAAAAACATTAAAAAAGGTTTGCAAATACCTTTATGGATATTTTGGCTAACTTTCAGCGAAATGGATTGAGAACTTTTGAGATATAAACTTTTCTCAATTTCTTAAAAGTTTATCAATCAATTTCGCTGAAAGTTTGCCAAAATATCCCCAAAGGTATTTGCAAACCTTTTTTAATGTTTTTGCAAGCAGACTATGAATGAATAACGAGTTAATAACCTTTATCCCTATCCCGTTTTATGATTGGAGCACGTGCACAGGCGGCTGCCAATCAGAGAATAGCAGCTCGCTTCTGATTGGCCTTTTACATGTTGCACAGAATGTCAACATGTAGCCTGAAAACGACCAGCGCATCTGCCTGTGCTAGAACACAGGCAGGCTGGAGAGTGTCTCACTCTTCTTCTATATAGAGTGAGACGCTATTATGTACTCTTGGTCACACTGATTAAGCATCAGTATACTGATGGTTCATCAGTAAAATACTGGAGGCAGCCATCAGTATTTTACTGATGAAACCATTAGTAAAAATTTATCAATGGTTTGCCATCAATAAACATTTTTATGCAACGCAAAAATTATTACTGATGATTGATAATACAAGTTAGTGATGCCAGACATCACTGATCCCTGATGGTTTCATGCAACAGGACCCTGTACACTTGGTAACATAAAGGGAAACATCAAGTGATAGCAGACTTGGTCGCGGGGCGGATTTTCCCTGCCCCGTTCCACCCCGTGTCCAATTCTGAGTGAAAGGAGTTATGTATGCCATGTAATGCTGCAATATGAAAAAGTTATAACACGTTTTTTGTTGTTCACAAAATCACTATAATGGAATTCTTATTCTACGGTCTAGGGTCTGCGTCGTGCTGAGTTGTTACGATCCCTAAACTTCGGATCACGCCTTATATATTCTTTGGTGTTTCTGTGTTTTGTACTGTTATTTAGCTAGCCTATTTTATTTTAAGTTAACTATAAACTAATAACTATCGGTAAATTTTTTTAATAAAACTATTAGCTTTTAACTAGCGGCAAATTTTTTTTAACATAAAACTATTAATTTTTATTTAATATAACTATTAACTAGCAGAAAAATTAATATAACTAGATATATAACTACCATATGTTATTTTAGTGTAAACGAACTCTTCAACAATTGAGGACTGTTGCACTATTGCAGCTACTGCTAGTACTTTGCAAACAGAATGATTCCACAAGTCATGAAGGAAATAATAGCTTAAGCAACGACTGACTAAAAATCCTGAGACAAAAAGAAACACCCGATTTCTTTAGAAAAATAACGAATTATAAGCATCAAGAGTATAGCGAGTAGTCACGACAATAATTCTGTCTGTTTTGTCCCAGGGTTCTGAAATTTCAGTCAGTGATATTTTGTTCGCAACTCATTCCTAAACTGTTGCTAAGGTAGAAGCATGCACTCTCAACATTAACTTTTTTATGCCCTGAGGATGATATGGCACCCCACATGATGAATTAGTTTTAGATGACAGTTTTTGTAACTTGCTATACTTTTGATTGACTCATTGAAATTAGTAGCTGTCTTTTTCATGTTGAAGAACTTGACTAAAACTACATTTATGCACATTATTTAGCTTAAATATGTAATAAGCTTGTCAGCAGACACTGTTAAAGTAGTCAAATTTTGTGAATTTTTGCATTTTTCATGTTTTGCTTGTAAAATTGACAGTTTAATTCCGACTAATTTTATTCTTTGCACCAACATAGACAATATCAGGTTAAATTTCAATGCTAAGTTTGGTGCATTTATATAATACAGAAAAGAAGTTACGGACCTTCAAATTTTTAAATTTTGGAAAATATACAAATTTTTGAATTTAATTATTTCACGCAATACGCTGACTTAAAACAAATAAAAAAAAATTGACACGTCAGAAATTGTCTAAAAAAACATGTAAAATAACGCATGAAAAGATTGCAACATCGAGACTTGATTGAGATTTAGTCCACGGTTCATTTTTACAGAATTCTGCGAGTGAATTTGATGTAAAGCAAAATTTAAGCTAACAATTTTTTTTAAATTTTAGCATAAAGTAGACACATACTGTATGTGTGCCAATTTATCGCAAATTTTGAACAAAATCCTTCTAGCAGTTGTCAAGTTTTGCGGACTTTTGTTTTGTGTAATGTACTATAGTTCAAAAAGAAATCTTACATAATCTCAAAAATCGAAACGTGGAAGGATAAGTTTTGGCATCTAAATTGAAGGTTTTTGACATGCCCGTGTGTCATTTTTTTTCAATAAACGGCCGTTTTGACTAGCTACTACTTTGGCGTAGCTCAACGTAAAATTTACAAAAAATTGTCGTAACTGGCTGAAAAATATTTTCTGTGAAACTTAAAATTGATAATGTTAAGCTATTTTAGCAAGCATTTATCTCATAATAGTTTATGGTTTTCTAAATTAATATGCGTGCTATTATTATTGATTGAAAATTAATCGTAAGTTGTCAAGTTTTACTCCTGCAAAACTGTCGAAAACGTTACTACCACCTTAATTCGTAGATTTTAGAGATTTTGGGCTGGGCTGGCCGGCAAAAATTTACGAAAAAACAATTTTATCCCAATCCAGAGTATCATTTCGGCTTAAGGCCTATTGTGCTGTTCACCAATCAATAAACAAGAACTAACTCATTCTATTGTCTCAAATGGTGTGAATTCAGATTGCAACAGTAGATCGCTAATTCGATTTCTGCTGTGCTGATTTTTTAGCAACTTTAGAATATTTTTGACAAATGGATTTGAGTTGGTTAGAGAGTATTGAAATTAAATTCTGGCATTACTTTGGTTAAAAGTTTTTTTGGTGCAATATTTTAGTCATGACGAAATTAAGTGACACGGTTCTGACTCATACGATCCCTGTTGGGGCTGTAAGTTTGTGACTCTTTGTTATCAGCGAACATCTCCTGTCTTTAAAAAATCCCCCACTAAAAATTTTATGTATTTTGTAATAACCAGCCCACTTAGAGTCCATTAATACTTCATTACGGCATATGAACAAACGGACTTAGAGCACACAGACAAAATCCGTTTCGTCCGTTTTTTCAATTCATGCTTTTTAGGGCGACCGGCTATAAATTGGAGCGCACGGAAATATAACTGTGCAGACATACGAGCAAAATTTTTTAATCGGATGGACGGACATGCGACAGAAGGGTAAACGGGCATACGGCTGATATAGTACCTACTGAACAGCCGTACTGGCGTTTAGATTGTCTATTTGACCGTTATCAAATGTCTGTCTGTACCAAAGAAGGAAGTGACCCTTAAAATATATACCCTGAAGTTAATATCCAAATCGTACAAACTTCAAGCAATACAAAACCATCACCAATAGTCACATTATTATAACAAACCGCGTGTACACATTAGGAAACACACGACACGAATATGCAAATTTTCTGCACATAGGATTCTCAGGATAATTTGCTAACTAGTTAAATTCTAGTTAAATTGTCTAGTTAAAATTCTAGTTTTATTTCTGAGGGATTTTAACTTAACTATTAATTAAACTAGAAGAATTTAACTATTAGCTATTAACTATTAACTAGTAAAAATCCGCTAGCTAAATAATTTAGCATTTAACTATTTACCTAGCTAAATAACAGTAGTGTTTTGGCCAATGTTTTATCTGATTTTGCAGTTCATGTGTAAGGCTCGATTCATACTTACAGCCGCATATATGTCCGTTCAGCCTGCAGAATGACGTCACTACTCACTAGCAGCCTAGTGCAGTGGAATGTGGATCAGCCAGCGCATGTGACGTCATTATTTCGTCATTTTGTCAGCTGAACGGACATACGGCTGCAAGTATGAATCGACCCTAATATTACCCGTTCTTGTGTTTTGTGCTTTCGTCCTGGTATTTTCCAGTTTGTATACCTATTATACCCACTTTTGTCTTCGGTATATTTTTCACGCATATACGCTTTTGTGTACATGGAACACGTCATGTTTTCGAAACATGGACAATGTACAAGCGTGCAGCCTGCAGTCATTTGCACGATTGCGATTGATTAATTAAGTCTGAGAAAGATCATAATTACTGTGCGATCACCAACCTTGTTACAAAAAGTTGTTGTCCTCAACCGGTTCATTTCAGTTCATAGTTCTTCTTAACGACACACGGACAATTTTTGGTAAGTGGTTGCGAAAAATTGACAAAGCATTTCGGCGAACCGTCATTTTGGCCCGGTGGATGTTTTGGAAATGCTTAAGGTAAAAACCAACTGGGACAAGGATGGTGTTTTTGACCGGCCGGCCTGTTAGTAGCTTTCAGGGAAGTAAGCGTCTTATTCTGTGCACCGGCGGTTACCCTTAGTCCAACCGCAGTGCAAGCTCTGCTACGTCCTCAAATTCTTCAAAACCAACAATTCATAAAAAACGTAAAAAATAATTTACTATACATAATAATACATCATCAAACAAAAAACTATCAACAAAAAACCAAAACAAAAAAGTGAATTCTCAAGGTGAAGTGGCCAAGGTGACAATATCGCCAGAAACGTTGACTAGACACTGGGCATGATTCCTCTGGGGGTTGTGCATGAGTTCGGGGGTGGCTAGGCGGAAAGACAGTACCGCGTCCCCCCCTAAAGCGCTGATGTGGGCCTGCACCACCTGAACCAGTTCCGAGATGACCCCCTGCAGGAATACCGACACACCTCCGTCCTGAAAACAATAAAAGTGAACTTCACAAAGGTGGTTTTACTAAGCCATGGCTTGACGCGTATGTTTTGATATGATTTGCACTGTGCACATAACTTCATTATGGAATATTGCCTGATTTGTTAAAAATTTCGTAACAAAGACTTACTATGCTGTACAATTGAAATTTCAACTGAGCTAAAAAAACCACGGTTTAAAAAATCTACGAAATTCGTAACGAATCAAGCAAAATTTTGTAACTAATCATATTATCAAAACGTAACCATGGTTTTGTGAAAAACACCTTTGCTAAATTCACCGTAAGGGTCGATTCATACTTGCAGCCGTATGTTCATTCAGCCGGCAAAATTACGAAATAATCGAGCCACAAGACGGATTAGAATCAAACTAGTTTTGCCAATAACTCATCACATCGTCAGTGAAACTGAACAAAAATTAATATATCAACATAATATATTCATAATACTGTCCACAATTGCACAAAATGTTGTTAATGCACCACAACTTTGACATGAGTTTCTTACTTTTAATTATAAAATTTTAATCTAATCCATTCAATTCAATTTAGGACTTAAAAAATAAGAATTATCAAAAAAACCAACCTCTTTCAAACTAGTTGTTTCTCGAATGAAAAAGAAATCATAGAATCCCAAGTAGGCAGTGATCTCCACATCTAGGCCAATATCGGGCAGGGGGGTGATGAAAATTTGGCTAGCGGGTTTGCTTTTTCGTAAACTGGGGGGCAGGGGGAAAGCCGTGTCCTCGGAATAGGAACAGGATCGTTTTCTCATCAGCGATCGTTTTAGCAGCGGCACGACTTTGCTGCTCAAATTGTGAGACTGCTGGGAGACTGGG
The DNA here is from genome assembly GCA_030248245.1 of Trissonchulus sp. WLG1_4. Classification (NCBI taxonomy): domain Eukaryota; kingdom Metazoa; phylum Nematoda; class Enoplea; order Enoplida; family Ironidae; genus Trissonchulus; species Trissonchulus sp. WLG1_4. The sequence goes on along the minus strand of JASANF010016403.1, from coordinate 15,833 downwards.
TCCTGAGTGCTCAGCTGGGACGGGAGCGTGGGAAAGTCGGAGCCAGACGGCGAGACGCCAGTCAGCGCTGTTTCCTCGGAGGAGGCGGAGCCTAAATTAAGTAGATTTAGAATGACTGACAAGTAAGGTACTTACACTCACACTACATGGCCGAGATAGCCTAAAAAGTGCTTAATTTGGGACCGTTTAAATTTATAACGATTTTTCGAATATTGTGAAAAAATTCTTATTAATAAGGCAAACATCATTATTGATACAATAGCCAAAGAATTTGTTTTTATTGAAAATATGTAAAAAATAACTCTGCACATACTGTAATAATCTTAGAAACTGTATGAAAAAAATTAATTAATTAATAATTATTAATTCATACTTTAGCAGCCGTTTGTCAGTTCAGCCGGCAAAAGCACAGAAAATAGAACCACTAGCCCACTATTAATTCTATGCAAGCTGCTAACATCATTTTCATAATTTCGCAGGTTAATTTAATAAACGTACAAAAAGAAACAAGTGGCAACGACCCAAGTGCAGGTAAGAAGGCGCGTTATAAACTTGACCGAATTTTACGTTCTAGTATAATTTCATGACCCGAGAATCATTTATTGATCAATTAATTAATTAATAATTAGTTTATTAACTAATTACTTATTAATTAATAGGATCTAAACTATCCTAAGCAAAATGATTTGAGTATTCCAGTGAACAGTTTAACTTATGAATGTTAACACACTTATGCGTATTAACCAAAATTGGTTCAAATTTTAAAACTTTTAAATTTATTTACCAATTTCATTAAATCAGCTCAGTAACTTACCCATTTAATGACGTTTCAAACGACACCTATCAGCAGCACCGGTGGCGCAGTGGGTTAGCGTGTCGTTTCATGTGATATTTGTTACATCAAACCAGAGGTCCCCAGTTCGATTCTGGGCGGGTGTAATTTTTTCATTTTTTTGACTTTATTAATTCATTGTGTAAAAATAATTTATCCTTGGCAATTCACAAAAAATGTCCAATCTATTTTCAGCCTGTGTGGGCTTGCTTGAAATCAGTACTTTATGTGTGCGATCAATGCTGGTCACAGTTGTAAACATTCATATTTTTTCGTCAAATTTAAAACGTTGTCGATAAATACTAAGTGATATCACCTCACGTATTTGGACGAACTAGACGCACTAGACTTGTTATTTTATTAATTATTATTAATTAATAAATCAATTATTAATCAAGTTAATGTACTTCAACATCTTAGAATATTTCAACCTACCGACGGAACTATCCCTGAGAGCTCGAACGGGCGTTATTCGCTGTCCCGCCTCCGCCACAGCCGTATAAACCACCCCCGTCATGCTAACCTGAAAAAATTAAAAAAACAATGAATATTTCTTCCAAAATTTTTAACACAATATTCCAACATCGGAAACGAAAAATAAATATTTTTCCAAATCTTGGAAAAGACTTGACCAGCGTGGAAACATTAAGGCCGAAATTACGTCTACTGACACGTAAGGAAGAGTCCCAGAGGTGTCGGAAGACTAAAGACTGACAAAAAATAGTTGCGCCACTTAAGTGAACGAAACACTTGATTTCGTTACGAAAAGAGTAGTCGCAGAAGTCATGCCACTAAAATATTAAGTATAAGTGGCGCATCTATTTTTGTCAGACATTAAATGCGTATGCAAAAAAACCGGGAAAAAAGAAATGAACCGGGCTTTATAATTTCATTTCCAATTCACACCCAGACAATAAATTAGTGCAAAACTTCACTTGAATTTGATCATCGTCCGGAATATCCACGCTGAAATTGGCATGAGCAATCAGCACCGGTTTCATGCTGCGATAGCAAAACATGGTCGTTTTCAGGACCGAATTTATCAGTCGGCTCAGGTCCGGGGCTGCAAAAGTGTCCGGACTGATGATATCCCGGCGGATGCGGCAGCAAAAATGGACCGGATGCGTGAGCGAGGGCTGCAAGCCGCACAGCTGGGCCATGGTGGAGCCGCTGCTGAGATAGAAGCCGGGGGGAAACAGGTTCTGAGTGGCAGCGCACATGGGTGTGCCGTCGACACTGGGGACCTGGGAATAAAAAAATTAAAGATAACAAAACTAAAATATAGTGGCAAGTAAGTAAGGGTGGAGGTGAAGGCTAACCAACAAGAGATGACATTTCGACCAAAGACCCCCTCCCAGAAACCCAGGCGACGGTAGGAGGGGAGGTGGCGGTACGGACTACGGACTTGCCCCCCCCCCCGACAATTTTCCTGAATAAAATTGTACGCAGAGGTTCCCCCCGTTGGTCTTTTCTGATAGTAAAAAAACTTTTGGTGATGAAAAAATATGTTACCTAAATTTCTAAATTTGCTACTCGGACCCTTAAAAAACCGATTTTTCCTTTGAGGGCCGAAAGTCACAAAAGAGAAAAATAAAAATTGTTAAAATCTCAGACATGGAGAAAATACGTTCTTAATAATATTGTTTTCAGGTGATTCAAGAGTTTCCGGCGAAATTCAAGCATTCTCAAGTGCAAGTTTGTTCTACGACTTCGAAAACCAACGTACTTTCACAAAAACAGTATTTTTGTTATCAATGGATTTCAGCGGTGATCGAAAAATAACATCGCCATCCAAGGAACTTCCCACATTCTTTTTATCAATCAAAGGACGAGAACGATCTGTCTAAAACAGAATTTTTTAAAGGTATAAATTAAAATTTTAAAAAAACTAAAATTTGCTTCTTCTAGACTGAACTTATTTAGCTGTTGTAAAGCCTGGTTCTTGCTTGTCAGTAAACAAAATGTTGCATCCGATGTTGCAGAAAAATTAACAGCTCTTAATGGCCAATTATAGCCACAGCATAATAGCAGTTTTGAGTTTAATCTATTTTGACCTGAAGCCTACTAAATCTACTAAAACCAAAACTGGCTATTAGTAGTACAGTATTTCAGTAGTAGCAGGCTGTAGTAGTATACGTATTGCGTAATAAATAATCAACATTCTAAATTAATTGAATTTATCAAAAATTAAAAACCTTCTTACATCCGCAGAATTCTCATAAAGACTGGGCAAAGGGAGGGAGGTGACGTTCACAGCCGTTCCGGTGGCCAGTAGCACAACCAGACGTTCGCCAATGGCCAGGTTGAATCGCAGGCCGAAAACGGCATTTTTGCGAGACGCTCGCAGCCCGGACAAAAGTTCCGTGTGCATTTCGTGCTCCAAGAAGGGCAGCATCTAAAGCAGGAATACGTCTAGAAAATAGCAGTTTGATAGTAAAGCAGGATTTGATTATGACCCGGTTTCTTGGTAAAGAACAAACAAGGATTTTTTGACATTTTGCTCAAATTTTACCCTTAAACTGAGGGTAAGGCTCGATTCATACTCACATCCATAATATGTGCGTTCTGCCGACAAAATGACAAAATAATGACGTCACAGGCGCTGGCTGATCCACTGTACTAGGCTGTTAGTGACGCTGCAAGTATGAATCGACCCTTAGAATGTTGTGGTTTGCAACTTTTCGAACTGACCAGTCAAACTAAAAAGTCTTTGGTACTCTATTTGCCTGTTGCCGCCCCCATACCCATGTACTTCTCATCGTAACGTAAATGCATTTTTAATCAACCCTACTAGGGTCAAGGAAACCATTGATTAACCTTCAAATAAAAAAACCTTACTACCCTGATCCAGCCCCCCCCCCTTTCTATCCTTCACCCCCCCTGGCTCACATCACTGATCTCTTTGGCCAATTGTTCGTCGTCCGTGTCGTTTTTCTGGCGAACCAGACGAGCCTGAACCAGTTCCGGATTCCCCTGGATGGCCAGCTCAGGAGGCGGGTCGATGGTGGCCAGCATGATTTCCGGCACCTTCTCGGCGCCACAGACCTGGCAATTGGACAGCTGGGAAATGGCCAATGGGTGGTCGCCATAGGGCACGTGACTCAGGCTGCAATTTGATTGGCTGGGCCTGAAAATGATGAGATTATGAGAGTGATAAGATATACAGATTAACTCTCAGGCTGAGATTTGCAAAAAGTGTTCAACTTGAAACGAAAGTCAGACAAAAAATAGACGAGCCACTTACTTATTTTAGTGGCATGACCATAGATGCACATAGGGGGGGTTAGAGGGGTGTCTACCCCCCCCCCTTCAGACATCCGGCACCCCCTCAACCACCCCCTGTGATGGCCAAGAAAGTGCCCAAAAAATGCGTAAAAAGTTGAAAAATTGCAAAAAATATTCGCCTGGGGCGAAAAAAGAACCCCAAAAATGAGTTCAATCGAAAAATTATGAAAAATTTTCGGCTGTCACCCAAAAATGGCCAGAACTAGGGACCACCCCCCCCCTTCCGCCATTGGTCGGGCACCCCCCCCCCTCGCCGATTCACCCCGTGCATCTCTGGGCATGACTTCTGCGACTACGTGCTGTACTCTGATAGTCAAAATCTATTCCTTTCGTAACGAAATCGCGTGTTTTGTTTTCTGAAGTGGTGCACGTGCAACTATTTATTGTAAGACTTTAGCCAAATATGTGATGGTATTTTGTATTATGAAACATTGAAATTATACACATACAGGTTTTTATGATTCCAATGTTATAGTTTATTCTAAAATAAAAAAAACGTGAGAGTTTACACTAAGCTCACAGAGAAATTTAAACAATTTTTTGTAAATGACGACCATATTTTCAGGACAAACAGTAACTACTAAACAAGCACAGTTGAGAAAAGCAGAGGTGAACAGAAGCAGTCGGCCAGAAATGGGTTGTGTGAAACTACAGCGGACGGGTTTCTTCTGATTTTTGTTTTTCCCAAAAACAGCCAAACCATTTTCACGATTTTTCAAATGTTCATTTTTTAGCACTAGTATGGCTGTCAAATAATCTATGAGGAGAGGATGAAGGAAGACGTCAATATATACTCCACCCCAGTCGAGGGTCTGGGGAAAAGAAGACAAAATTCAAGCAAAATTAATGCGAAATGGTAGCATTATGAAAATATTGTGAAAAGTACTAGCCTGGTAGGGTACTTTCCGTCAATCATAGAGAAGGAATATCCAATAATTTAGCCGGAAAAGTCTCTGCACCCCCCCCCCCCAAAAAAGTATTTTGACCTCGTTACACGCATGTTTCAACTGCAGCCTTACGCATTTCCATTATAGGCCGCATTGGCCAGGCCCGTGTCCACCCTGAGCGAGTCGGTGCCCCCCTGTGCACTGGCCGAGTCCCCCGTCGGCCCCCCCTGTTGCACCGCACAGGCCATGGCCACAATCACTGCCGTGCCCACGGCGCTCAGCACACACACGTCCTCGCTGCAGCAGAAACAACAGGCCATTAAAGGCCTATTCACACGAGGGCGTATGAGCGGGCGCATTCTATTTTCACACTGCCTGCTGCATTATTTCACACAGTGTGCGCGTGCGCCCGCTCATGCGCCCACTCAGGCGCCCGCTCATGCGCCATGGAGCAAAATGCGTCCTCGTGTGAATAGGCCTTAAGAAGAGAGAGGTCACCCCCCCCCCCTACTAAAAAGAAATAATTCAGGGTCCGTTAAAAAGACCCGGCAATAAAGAGCAAAAGTGTGTTAAAATTATTTTTTTCAAAAATGAATGTATTTTCTAGAACATTTTGCAATTTTTTAGTCGATCAAATGGGGGGGGGTGTGGGTGAGGAGGGTCTATAAAATTGGTACAGAATTTGTGTTTGTAATTTGAAATTATCCGCATCCTTTAACCCTGACATGCCTTTCTCGCTATTAAAATCAGCGGGTAACAATTTCCCACGATTGCTGATCAAAAATAACTAAGGAATATTGTCTTCATCCTGACAAAACATTAACTAACAATAATCAAGCGCACAGTCTACGAATAAAAGAAAACTACTTAAGGGGGGGGGCTACCTGTATAAGTAAAAATTTTAGGTTCTCCGATTTGCTTCAAATTTGCACACAATACAGCCCCATAGAAGGCGCGTCGCAGATGTAACAAATTGGAACCAATGCTTTTGCCAATTTTTTACTAGGGACGTCCAAAAATTCAATTTTACGTGTAAATCATAGGCGCAAAAAAAGTTTTTTGTGCTCACAAAGCGTTCCTTTACTCAAAATTTTTGTTAATACTGACGAAGCTGATTTTTACATGTTCGATAGCCCAATGTCATATCTCAACCTCTACGATCCATTTTTTAAAATTTTTGCCCATGGCCTGAGCAATGACGCCAAATGTAAAATCACTCAATTTTGGCGAGCCCAAAAAACGGTCATTTTTTCACATTTCGCCCACGATTCACACATCAAAAATCCGGATCATACGATTTTGCGCATACATGTGAGCTATTACTATGCCAAGTTTCAGCTTGATTGGCTTGATGTGGTTTGTGTTAGAACTGTCCAACTAAGGGCTACTTTTACGCTTTTTTGCACACTTTTGCCAATGTAAATACACTGACAAACGCACTGAACCAAAAGTGCACCTTCAAGCTTAATTATTCTTATCTGAGGTTGGGTGCCTTAGGAGAGTAACATGTTAAAATCGGAGAACTTTGATTTTTGACCTGGGTAGCCCCCTCCCCCCCTTAAATTTGTAATATTAACTAATTAAAACGTACTAAATAGCCGTGCTTTCCTGATAGCCCACGACAGCATTGCAGGAGAGCACGCGCATATGACTGCGAATCTCACTACGAAGCTCAGACCACCACACGTCGCGAGTGTCCGTGTCTTCTGAAAAAAAGCTATTTTCAAAATTAATGTTCTAGAAAATGACTCATTAACAAAATGTTTTGCCATTAAAATCAAGCTTATTCTGAACAGTCTGAAATGTCAGATAGAATAAAAGCTACTGCATAATTAGAGTGTCGGTTTTTTATGAATTGCATTTTTTTAGACACACAGGGACATTATCGAAAAGAGGAGCTGGTTCTACGAAACAGATTTGTTTCAATGTGAATAGATTCTGACACGGGGTGCGCCCCCCATCCATTTCAAGTGATGCCCTCGAATCAAATGGGGGGTCCCCCACAAAATATTGTCCAAATTATGCAAAAATAAACTAAAAATATCACACAAAATACTACAAAAATTATGACTCCGACGTTAGGAATCATGTTCGGTGGCTTGTGCTTTAAGTATCACTGAAAATTTTGTTAACTCAGATTAAATGAATAGTAATTTGAAGCTCTGATTTATAGTAGTTGCCGAGCGGCTTTTTCAATATAATGGTCGGTTTTTTTTCAACTGAAAAAAGTTAAAAACCGTAAAATCTCTAAAAAACTCACCAGGATTGTCCATTTTATCCAACAGTTTGACGGATCTAGCGCAAACCACTCCACCAATAGACGACAAGACGCCAGCCGGCCACAAGTTGAGGGTGAAAAATGGCCACTCCAAAATTTCCAAGGGCACCGTTAGCGTGGGTGGGGTGGACTCCTTATCTCCATAACTGTCACGAGACACACCAGCATCCAAGTCTAAAAATTAAGTATTAAATATTAAGTAGGGGCATTGGCATTACGATCAAAAGGGCCTATAATTCCTAAAGATTTGACTAGTCTGACCTTGAGACTCTGAAGTTTAGCAAAGGACAACGTAAAGACTACACACTTCTGGGTTCGTCAAGGCACTTCTGTGAAAAAGTAAAAAAGTAAAACCTCATTTTTAAGGGTATATTCATACTTACAGCCGTATGTCCGTTCAGCCGGCAAAATTACCAAATTATTTCACAATCGAAAGTGACGTCATTATTTCGTAATTTAGCCGGCTGAACGGACATACGGAACGGATGTAAGTAAATAGAGCCTAAGACACAATAGCAGGAATTCAAAAAATGTTTCGCTTTAGACTATGTCTATAACGTTCTTATAATCAAAACTAGAACATCGTACTGAAAAATCCAATGTGTATTTTTTTCAATCAAGGTGTTCGACTTGGGTTGGGAATGGCTTTAAGTTGAACATCTTCAATCACACAATCACTTAATATGACATTTTTGACATTACAAAGCCATGTTTTAATAAAACTAAAGTCGGACCAAAAATTACTGGACCCTGAGATAAAAATAAACACGCTATAATATTTCATTACGAAAAGAAAGAATAGTAAGCATCAAGAGTAAGTCAGTCAGTAAGCAGCGAGTAGTCACAAAAATCAAGCCACCAGTTTTATCTCAGGGTTCAGCAAGTTTTGGTCTGACTTTAGAAGACCAGACACAAACGTTTCTCTACCATCTTTATTTTTACAAGGCGCCTCTGAGTCTACGGTCAACTGTCTCGAAATGGTTAGTCGTCTCGGCTGCGGCTCCGTCAGAATATCGTTTTCCGGCACTGGAGATCTAAAACATAATGTATTGCTAATTTTCCATTAATTGATTAATTTTAATAATATTATTAAAGCTTTATTTAAAATGCCGAAATTTCAATGCATTTTATTATTTTACTACCTGATACTCAAGTCTACTTAATACTCAAGTCGTTTTTTCGTCCAAAAAATTCTTGCAATCTAGCGTGTTTTCTATGAGAGTATCCTATAGGCGAAGAAATAAGCACAGTTCGCAGTCCCTTCTATCAGCAAATTAAAAACGTCTTCTTCAGGGTCTCTACTGCACATTATCGAACAGTTTAGTCTTAATTTCATCTCTTTACTAAACATTATGATTGGCTAAATAATGGTTCCATAGCTTGGCCAACTCAACACTAACAGACATAACAACTTAATTAAAATGTTATTCCTTATTCCAGCATGACAATAACACGACCCTTAATATCAGACAAAAGAGCGTGAAAAAGTTTGACACAATACCCTCCCAAAAAAAAATAAAAATAACTTGACCCCTTCAAGATCGTAACTTTACTTCACTAGTTATTAGTTTCCCACCTCCCTCTGCTAGCGAAATTTCAGTCAAAAATTCCAGTCCCCTCTGGCCTCCTAATCCCGCTACCCCTTCCAGAGTAACCCATCTGCCAATATCTGCCATCAATCATTGGCAGGCAAGTCTTACTGCCATAATTCGGCACTGGTGCCCGACAAGGGGGCCTGCTCGGCGCTCTGTCGAGTCAACGCCACTGCTGTGCCCGACGCTCGCACCACAATGCCCGTCGAGCCCTCCAGGTCGAAACACTGCCGATAGCCAATCACCGCGTTGCCGTCCAGCTCAAGAACCTGCAAGGAAAAGGAGTGTCAAAACATCCTGTCTCATAGCTTTACAGGAGTAAAAGAAGTATGGTCTGACTACCCGGTTTAAAAATGCTTGAAAATTCCTAAAACTTCTTATCATCTTAAACTTAAACCCATGTCCATCTATATACATCAAACGGGCTAAGTTCTCACTCATTTAATTTTGGTATATAATACGTAAGTGGAAACCGCATTTACATTTTCAAACTTTCGCTAACCTTGTTCTTCAAGCCAAAACTTATACTAATAAACAAATCGATGACCAACTTTTATTCCCAACCGCCTGGCTGCTTCCCCGGACATTTTGGAGAACAGCATTTGTCTGGCTTCATTGCTGGCCCGCGGGGTGCGTATTTTGTCAATCCACTGATACTCAGGGTCGTTATTCACAACCAGTTCCTCCACAAAGCCTTGGATCACCAGAATCCGATAGCCTCGCGGAACGCAGGGAGCTGAAAGATGAAAAAAATGAAAAAAGAAAAAGCTAAAAAATGAAAAAAGTGACATGGATTAGTTTCAGATATTAATGACAGATATGTAGCAGTAGCTCTGACACCAGAAATCAGTCTTTAAGAGCAAGGTTTTTTTGTGTAAAATAGGGTGTATTTACACATCGGCTGCCTAATTTACACAACAAAAAATAAACACTGATTTATACAGCCCTATTTCCGCGCAAAAGTTGATAAAACTGCCTATTTTGGTAGTAAAAATTACAAAAAATCGCCAAGTGGCGACTGCGGCCTGTGACCGCTTTGTCATAAAGAAAATAAGTCTTATTTTTGAAAACTCAAAAACAAAAAATCTCCAGTTTCTGCGGGCTTCCTAATACTGGCACTTAAAATTTGGCCATTTTTTCTCAAATTTAAGCGATTTTTCCCTAACTTTTATCTAAAAAATGTAAAAATTTGCGTCAGTCTTGGGAGAGGAGGGTTGGTTGATTCAGGGGAAGGGGCTTCCCCACCAGGGGGGCAGGGGTATATACCCAAAAATTTGGTGCTGTTACATGTATGTGATACTTCAAAGTACTTTCAAAGCTGCACGGCAGGTTTTAAACTCGAAATTTAAAAATGTGTAGGATCTGGCTGATGAACCAGATGTGTGTAAACCTGCGTAAAAGGCGTTTTTCGGGTGCAGTCGGCACTAGGGTGCACAGCGTATAATAAATACACTCTATTCTCATTCTTCATAATTTTTATTTTCGTCGTTTCGTAAGTCGCAAAATCAAAATATGAGATTTTTAAGTGCAAAAAATAATTTTTTACCTAAAAAATGCCTAAATACACACTTTCAAAAATTTAAACAACATACCCTTAATTTACACAGCAAATTCTTAATTTACACAACATTTACACAGTGCCGATTTTAAAAAAACCCTCCAATCAAGAGTATTGTCTACCATTTCAAAGCAGTTGTTCTTGCTTGTTTGCTTGAGGGGAATATGGGGCAGGCAGACATTCTAACGGACAATAAATAGTATGAACCCAGAAGTTGAGCAGCCAAATTGGACACGCAAAAACGCTATTCCCTGATGATAATAAAATTATTCTTTACCTGCGAAAATCTGTACACCACAGGATGACTGTTTGAAGAGAGATTTGTCGGCAAATAAGTCCACTTTCACGATCACATAAACTTCACCACGAACTCCTGAAACAGTCACATGTTCAGCACTAATTATTCTACTAAATTGATAAGTAGCAAGGTTAGGAAATTGGTAGTAAAAAAATACTTAATATTTACAAATAATCTGCGGGTTAGCCACAAGGATAATATATATACTCTTGCTTTCGCAGACGAATATTAATTACAACTACAGTCTGCAAGGTTATTTCCGAGGAAAGCTGCAGTCTAAAGGACGGTAAAAAGTAGTACAAAACTGTAAATCAAGCATGACATCTCTTAATTATATTATAATATATACGGTATGACTATCACAAAGTCGCGCCAACCAACCATGATAGCAAACCCTTTTTACCAATCCACAGATGTACATGGGGGGGCAAGCACCCCCCAGATTTCAGATTCCGGGACAAGCCCCTTCTCAGATTGGACCCACCGGGACAAGCCCCCCCTCAGACTTAACCCACCGGGACAAGCCCCCCTCATTGATGCAGAAAGAAAGGCGCCGGAACACTCAAAAAATAAAAATTGCCCCAGATCGCCGTAAAATGCTTCAAAATTGAGCAAAAAGCGAAAAAATCGCTAAATAACCAAAATTTGCCCTAAAATTTGCCTTTTTTTGGCAAAAATTTGAAATTTTTGCGTTTTTGTCCGCTCAAGCCCCGGAAACATCGGGACAAGCCCCCCCTAAAAATTCAAAAATCCCGGGACAACCCCCCCCCCCCCAGACTGAGACCCTGTGTAAATGTATGATCATAGCAGTTTGAATGCAATATAAAAATCAGCTAATAAGCTGAAAACTTTTTTAATCAAGCTTGATTAACACCAAGGACAAATTTTACAGCAAATTCTTAAGTATATAATACCACAACTGAGCACCGTGTAAAGTATCATAAATCGGCAACCATCCGGAAATTCTCGGAGGTCCATGCGAGGACAGAAGGGGCGTTAGGTCCACATAAACACGACCAATAGCATCGTTGGCAGAGTAGAGATCATAATCGAAAACCCTGAAATAAAAAATATATAGGTGATATATATAGTTGTTAAGCATAAAGGCATATATAGAGGTATAAAACAACTGAATTTAACTACTCTGAAATCAACATAAATGCCTTACAATGTATATACTGTAACAGTACCTTGTTGTCTAAGCTGCGAAATTCTACAAATAAGTCAAAAATCATCGCAAAAGTCGAAAAGCCTACGGTAGGCTGAAGGTTACGATAGGAAAACTTACTGTAGTTACCTTACGGTACAAGGAAGTTCCGTCTACAACTACCGTACCTACTCTTACCACCGTATGTGCCGTCAAGCATGACATGTCAAGCGAAACTCTAGTCATGAGAAAATATCTAGAGCTAGCATAAGCTAAGTAATATTAGGAAACCAAGATTCTATAAAAACTGGTTTTGCCTTTAAAGTCAGGATCAGAAGCCTGAGAACTAAAGTTAAAATTGTTATAAAAACTGTAATTCTTAGAACTGTATAAAAACTGGCCAACAGCGATTGGCCAATTCACCTTAGTTACGAATCCTGATTGGCTAAACCGAGTAAGCCAACAGGATAACTCAAGTAATGCAAAAATCATTATAAAAATGGCGCAAACCGGTAAACCAGTCAGTCATCTAGCAAGCTTTGTGCTCCACGGTCAGTCTTCGGTAGCTCAATCTGTCTCGTCTGGTAATCAGTCAGTCAGGTCAGCTACTCTGCTGGTTTGCTGAGTTGCGTCGCCGGGTCGTCAAGTCACGTCACTGCTGCGCTGTCTCTCTGCTGTGTTGGTATGTTCAATAAACTACTGTAAGTTGTGCTCTCGTGTCTTCTCACAACGCAATGTGCGAACCTGGTAAAGAACAGCCATGGGCTGCGACGGTACCAGTGTAATCGGGTGTTCAGCCCTAGACGATCCATCTCAACTGTGACACAGCCTGAATACCCGGTTACAATACAAACATACAATGTAGCAAAACTGTAACAAATACTACGTATATATTTCAAACAAATAAGACAAATTTCAGCAATGTTCGTCAATTTTTTTAATATTTTCACCGATTGAGACACCAATCGCAATATTACCGAATTTGAAGCGGTTCATCCTGAAGATCCTGATCTTCAGCTTCGAAGTGAAACCAGTCGGAATTCCACTGAGGGTTCAGAGACTTGGGATAAATCTCCGTCTTGTACGTATCTGAGCCAAATCTTACCTAAAATAGAATTATGTTGTGAACTATATACTATCCCAACGAAACTATAACAGTGTCTCCAAGAAATTGGGTCCCTAGTCTTCTTTGAGTTTCTAGTGTGTCGAAGAAAATATTATGTTTTCTAACTTGGTATCAAAGTCGTTGTTCATTATGCATATATATATATACTTCCTTGTATGTAGCATATTATATACACAGTAATTCCGCCAGAAATATTTCGATACGTCCCCTTATATAGACACTGTATATAATTTCAGTGACAATCAATCCTAAGCCCCATATATATACACCTCTTCTACAGCACGGCCAATTTCGTACCCTTTTCAATTCAACGGTACGTATATACCTTTAAACCATAATACATATATACCGTTTGATATGGAACGAAATTGGCCGTATCGTATGATACTGTACAAAATTTCATTGTATATATTTCATTACTTCAACAAAGGCATCAGCCGTTTCTGAAGAGCGATCCATCACAGGCAAATTTCGGCCCGCCACAATTTTTACTTGCACAGTGCCGGGCATGATTGGCGGCGCAAGGGCCTACAACGAATGGATATCATCAGTGGCTGTGCGAGGAGAGGGACAGACCGAAATAAAAATTAGAACGCGCAGCACTGCACCAGAACTCCGCAGAAAAACTTTTTTCAGTAAATTTCTTTTTAAAAATTTAAAGTTTTCAAGATTTTTTTGTGCGCTGTCAAATTTATGAATTTTTTCGGAAAATGTCCGGTTTTTTCACCTATGTGCAGTAGCAGGCAAACTATTAAGGACAATATAGCGCTCTGAGGGAAGCTTTTTTTGTACTAGAACCCCTATCCACAAGTTTGGATTTTCTGAGCTGACCCCTTGAAAATTGCATTTTCAGTGTTTTTGGAAGTGAACGAAGGCCAAAGTTCGAAGCCAACAATGGCTACAATCTTTGTTTTTGGATAGTTTTGAGTGCGTTATGATGTTTTAAGGCATCGTCGAGGCTTAGTTGGCAGGATTCTCTAGGCTAAGCTGGCAGGATTTTTCCTGAAAATTTCGATTTTTTATTGCCTAAGCCTGAACCTAAGCCTAAGCCTAAGCCTGATACTAAGCCTAAGCCCCATACTAAGCCTAACCCCTAAGCCTAAGCCTAAGCCCAAGCCTAAATTAAGGCCAAGTTTGAATTTGGTCAAAAATTGGACGTTTCTGGCGAATTTGGCCAATTTTTCGGCAGGAACCCGGCCAAAGAGCCTTTGTTTTGATTTTAAAAAATTGTAACCAATAATCTGACACCATTTAGACACGATTAGTACCGAAAAAACAAGAGCTTCGGAAAACAATTGCGAAAACGTCCCTCACTGAGGGTTCAGATTTCGGGGGGTTGTATCTCAGAAAATCCAAAAAATGAAATAGGGGTTCTTGAAGCAAAAATGCTTCCCCCAAGGTGCTCTACTCAAAAAAATAGGTCCTCTATCCCCCCCCCCCCTGAACTGCATTTAACCCGCGTTGCGGGGGTCTGGGAGCTGTTTTTTAGAATTGTGAAATAAAAGTTGCATTGAAAAAGCAATCCTAAGCAACACTTGCCGCGAAATCCTAGTGGTTGCAGGGGTCTGGGGGCGGCAGCCCCCAGAAGCTGGAGAATTTTTAGAATTTTGAAATAAAATTTGCATTGAAAAAGCAACCCTAAGCAACAATTGCCGTGAAATCATAGTGGTTGCAGGGGTCTGGGGGCCCAGCCCCCCGGAAGCTGTAGCTTTTTTAGAATATCTGAAATAAAATTTGCATTAAAAAAGTAATACTAAGCAACACTTGCCGTGAAATCATAGTGGCGTACGGGTCTCGGGGCCGCAGCACCCACAAAAGCTCGAGCTTTTTTAAAAGTTTGAAATAAATTTTGCATTGAAAAAGGAATTCTAGGCCGGTATTCATATCATAAAATCGGGATAAAAAGCTAGGCTTTTTAGCCGTAAGTCTGGCTTGAAAAATCCGGGATAAAAAGCTTGGCTTGCGCTCAAGCCTGGATTTCTATCCGAGCTTTTTATTCATAATGAAAAAATCAATAAACTATACGTGGAAGCCGGGATTATAATCCGAGCTTGATTTTTATGAATACCATAAGCTCGGCTTTTTATCCCAGCTTTTATGAATACCAAAAAGCCTGGATAAAAAGCCGAGCTTGGTTTTATGAATACGAAAAGCCGGGATTTTAAGGGGGCGCTCCGGGAATCGGGGGTTACATTGAAAACTAGCAAAAAAATTGGCAAATGTCAAACTTTACTATACATATATGTACTATGGCACAAAAGAACACTGGAGGCGAAATTTCAAATCACGTGATCATGTCACGTGACTCCCAGAGCACCAAACGTGAGTGAATATTCGGCAAACGATAACTCTGCTGATACTTTGCGTATAGTCACACTTTATATACCAAAATGTAGCTTATGTGCTTCTCTAGTTGAACATTATTTTGGTTTTTAACATTTAAGTCGGGTTTGGATCAAAAATGTCATTATGTGTTTTCGAAGTCGAACTCTGAGCGATAAAATTCATATAAAAAAAATTTCTAAGCTTTATTTTAAAAAACTAAAAAACTGTTCAACTGCGCAGAGCCTAACGCTATAATTGTGCAAAATTTTGTAGAAAAATATCTTACCAGCATTTTATAATCGAATGCCGAAAAATTGGTTTTGAATTCACACAGCCTATATTTGAGTCTGCTGCTACTGAAACAGGTTTCTTGTGCGATTTTTTTGCACAGAACGCAATAAAATTGTTTTAATCTTTCATTACGACTAATAAAATCTATGTATCGTCTGTTTGCAAAACCTCAAAAAGCGTTGATGCACTGGCTTACTTGCTGAATTTGTGACGT
>JASANF010016401.1:0-20000 GCA_030248245.1 Trissonchulus sp. WLG1_4 | reverse complement strand
CTCCCGTGCATCTCTGTTGTAATTATAAGTTGACCTAATAAAAATACTCTCAAGTAAAAAAAACTTTATGGGAATCGACGTAGCGCACAAACTGTTCCAGCCTAGAACAGCGCCTTACACCACTCGGCTACGCTGTCTTACAACCTAGGGAACTTACTGAGAACATGTTTCTTTAGACGCCGAACTAAGCTAACAATTTCTTTTCTTTCATTACTTAAATTAATTTAATTACAATAGGTATATAATTAATCATTTACCTAATGTTAAGTTTGGTATTTTATAGTTTTATTATTTATTATTTATTCTAAGTGTTTCAATTTGTTTCAACAGACAGGAATGACTGAGTCTAGACAGTCATGTGATTAGCACGTGCGCATTGTCTGTTAAATTACGATTTTAGAAAAATTTAAAAATCATAAAACGTACACAAAAGCACATTTTAGTGCATAAATAAAGTTATATTGACCATAATTAACAGCAAAAATGCAAAAATTTGTGTTTTGCAAAAAAAGGCAGAAATTACCCAAGCTGACTTTACACGTTAATCATATGCGCTGACCAACATGCAGAGCTGTGTTTAACACTGTGCAGAGTTGGTTTCAAAACAATAGTTCCTTCTCTAGAAGGAACAAAAAATAACAATTTGATCAGAGAGGGCAAACAATAATATGCATATAGACAAAAAATGTTACAGGAAAAAAATGATGAAATAAATTAGCAGCCTGAAAATATAGCGAAACACCCAACAGAACTACCTTAATTAGGCTTTCCTATATAAATAGAAATCGCATAAGATAAACACAAATACACTCGTTTAGAGAAAGCAAACTATACTACCACATCTCTATGTGTTTAGACAATATTGAGGCGCGTTTACAGCGCACGTATGCCTCAGGTACACGTATGTCTCAGTAAATGGTCATATGTTTAAACAAAAGCAAATAGCAAAAGCATACTGCACTCAGACGCTGTTTCATTGCGGTATTGTGTAGTAACAAGCTCTTTTGCTGAGTGAGGAGCTAATACATTGTGAGATCTGTGTGGCAATATTCCAGAGAAATATTCAACGCGGGCACTTATTGTGAATGAAATGATTTTTAAACTCTAATGAGTAGCTCCAAAGTAGTAGTTTATAACAACAACAACGAACGTCGGCGATTTGATTCCCCCCGGAGCTGCACCTTTTGCCAAGGGTTGTTCTATTAGCAAAATTGCAGGCAATCTTCCAACATGATTTATTACTCAAGAAATACTTACTGATTCCAAATTCTAAATTTTAGAAATGCCAAATACTCGTAACGTTAGGTAAATAAAGTATTCTCCAGCATATTAATATTCTACTAAAAACTAACAATAATAATAATAATAATAATAATAACTCATAATAATATAATAATAATCCAGTCCAAGCAGCGTCCAAGCGCCTAAATAGCGCAAATAGCACCATCTGGTGCAATAAGCGCTATTTTTTAAGCCTACGAAAAAAATAGCGCTTATAGCACTTTGATGCGCTATCGTTGTGCTACATATATGCGCTATTTTTTTTATATCGTCGGCTAGAACACAAACAAAAAATTAAAAATAATTTTAAAATTATTCTCATTATTGAGGGACCGTATACTTACTGAAAAGTACAAAAATTGTCAATAAATTAGCCAATAGCACTTTGATGCGCTATCGTTGTGCTATATGCGCTATTTTTTCATATCGTCGACTAGAACACAAACAAAAATTCAAAAATTTTAAAATTATTCTAATTTATTGAGGGACCGTATACTTACTAAAAAGTACAAAAATTGTCAATAAATTAGCCAATAGCACAAAATAGCGCCTAAATAGCACAAATAGCACCCTCAGGTGCTATAAGCGCTATTTTGTAAACCTACGAAAAAATAGCGCTTATAGCACTTTGATGCGCTATCGTTGTGCTATGTGCGCTATTTATGCATTATTTTTTTATATCGCCGTCCAGAACACAAACAAAAGTTTTAAAATACTTTTAAAATTCTTTTTGTTTATTGAGGGATCGTATACGTGCCAAAAAGTACAAAACTTTTCAATAAGTTAGCCAATAGCACAAAATAGCGCCTAAATAGCGCAAATAGCACCCTCCGGTGCTATAAGCGCTATGCAAGATCAGCATCACTATTTAAAGGGAAATTAACACCAACACCAATAGGCCAGCTATTGGTGGTAAAGTGTTAAGCTAGCAATCTAGCAATGGGTGGTTCAAATCCCCCCTGGCCACTTTTAGCTTAGCGCTTATAGAGCATATAGCACTCCCCAAAAGCGCTACAGCGCAAATTGCGCATATAGCACCTTCGATAACGCATATAGCGCAAATAGCGCATATAGCACCCCCAAAAAGCGCTATTTCGATTTCGTTTACACGCGTTCGTTACCCTTTTAGAAAATCTATCTATCTAAATATCTATCTATCTATCTGAAAAATCTATCTATTTATCTATCTAACTAACTTTAAAAAACCGACGTACCCAGATTAACGTAGGAATCACAGATTCTGAATATAGTATATTCGCGGCCCCTACGGGGGCACGTAAAAATAACACAATTAATCGTGCTGTATTTTCTTTAGGCTAAATTTCATACGTATGTACTTTGATTTACGAATTTTTTAGTTTTTGAGCTGGAAACTATAATAGCGCAAATAGCGCCTAGGGGTGGGGGGGGTGGCGTTTTTGAGCTGGAAACTATGATAGCGCAAATAGCGCAAATAGCGCCTATGGGTGGGGGGGTAAAATCTCGTGCTCGTGCACGCTTACACGCGACATCTACCGCAAATCGACATATGATGCTGTTGACAGCCAATGATATTTGATGTGCACATAAGGGTAGATTACCCCCCCCCACCCCTAGGCGCTATTTGCGCTATTTAGGCGCTTGGACGCTGCTTGGACTGGATTATTATTATATTATTATGATTATTAACTCATTATTGCCTTAAACTATTTCTCGTTCTTTTCTTGCTTAACAAGTAAGTTATATATGTTTTTTGGTTATTTCTTTTAATGATCTGTTTTTAGTAGAATATTAATATGCTGGAGAATACTTTATTTACCTAACGTTACGAGTATTTGGCATTTCTAAAATTTAGAATTTGGAATCAGTAAGTATTTCTTGAGTAATAAATCATGTTGGAAGATTGCCTGCAATTTTGCTAATAGAAGCAAAGGATGGAAAGCCCTACAAACCCAACGCTGGGGGGTGTGGGGTGGGCGCCTACTGAATCTTCTTATCACTCTAGGGTTTCAGTTTGCGTAACCACTAGGAGCGAAGAATGGAAAGTCATGTAGGGTGATTGCCTACAATTTTGACTAATAGGAGCGAGGGATGGAAAGTCCTACAAACCCAAGAACTGGGGGGAGGGGTGGTGGGCGCCTACTGAATTTTCGTACCCTTCTAGGCTTTTATTTTGTATAGGGGGGAGGTTGGGGAGGAAGGGGTACCTGTCGTAGCGTGTATAGCGCAAATACGGGGGGTGGGGGTGGCGTTTTTGAGCTGGAAACTATTAATAGCGCAAATAGCGCCAAGGGGTGGGGGGGGGGGTAAAATCTCGTGCTCGTGCAGGCTTACACGCGACATCTGCCGCAAATCGACATATGATGCTGTTGACAGCCAATGATATTTAATGTGCACATAAGGGTAGATGTCGCGTGTAAGCGTGCACGTGCACGAGATTTTAGGGCCCCACCCCTAGGCGCCATTTGCGCTATATGCGCTACTATAGTTTCCAGCTCAAAAACGACCCACCACCACCCCCACTATTTGCGCTATACACGCTACGACAGGTATGCCCTATTGTCGGAGATTGCTTCTCATGCCAATGCCTGTGTCGGAGGTCGAAGGAGGAGTGGTAGTCAGTCGAGACAATCTGCGGCTGAAAGACGTGGGTGGGTTGGGGTTAGTTTTTTGTTTTTTTTTTTTGTTGTTTTTTTTTTTTTTTTTTTTGTGGTGTTTTTTTTTTTTGTTTTTTTTGGGTTTTTCTGGTTTTTTTTTTTTTTGTTGTTTGTATGTTTGTGTTTTTTGGTTGTGTGTTTTTTGTTGATTGTTTGTTTTTATTTTTGATAGTTTTATGTTTGGTGTGTTTTTGGGGTTTTGTTGTTTTTTTTTGGGTTGTTGGTTTGGGTTGGGTGGGTGGGTGGGGTGGGTTGTGTGGTTGGGGTTGGTTGGATTTTTGTTTTCGGTGGGTTTTGTTTGTGTTTTTGGTTTTTATGTCGGTAGAGTGCGGCGTAGGCGTAGCAAATCATCGTCGGTACAGCCAAACGATCGGTTAAACTTTTATTGCCGAGGTATCTTCGTGGCGAGATATATGCACAACTAACTAGTAATCATTCCAATTATAGAATCACATAACCAAAATCGTAATGCCAAGCATTACACTAAAAATGCCGATCATTACACTCCCTCCCCTCCGAGAAAAACAGAACCTAGAAACCCGACAAACCTAAATCTAAATAAAGCACAACACACATCAAAAATACAATGCAATAATGCAATAGAAACAAATGCAATATAGAAAACCAAATACGCACTGCCGATGCCCAAAAAAAATCACTAAAAATTTAACAAAATTGAAATACAACAAGGGCATTGGCTGCTAATTCAAGTTCTAACTGATCAAATGGTGACGACGTTTCAAGAAAATGGTTTCAACTGTGGTTCACAAACTATATTGATTATTGGTTTTAACTGAGCCAGGGCGCCCCAACCAAGAAACAATATCATTTGTGAATAAAGTTTTGGTTCATTTTTCATTGGCGTTTCTTTGAGTCAGTGCACCCAACCAATGAAATAATGTCCCCAGATGCGATTGACTGTTCAAGTTTGCTTTGCAGTTTTGCAATACCGGCTTGATTCAAATGCAAGTCAATAAAGCCATTATTTTTCGTCACGAAAAATTGTTTGTCTTTTAACTCTTGATAAACTTTGATAATTTTGACGCTGGATGAAGCAAAAGTTTGAAAAGCTGCATTTACGCGATTCACTAATCTATCCATACTTGTCTGTTCCCCAGTTATGCTGCTGTCGCAAAACCTAGGTGGGATTTCTACTAATGCTAGAGGTTGATTCGGATGTTCCTTTTCATAACGAGATAACTGCTTTCGGTACTGTTCGATGATTCCCTTAAATCGAGCTGGAATCGTGCCTTGGCCACTGCACTGCTTTTTCACCACGAGATTGTTGGTTCCAGCAAAAGCAATTCCCATAAGGTATCCACTATGTAGTGCACATCTCAAAGTCTTCAGCACCAGCTGTATTCTTGCTCCCGGCAACGCCACTACGTCAAACATATCATTAGGTGTTAGTCCTCTCCCCTGAGAATCAGCAACGACAAGACTAAGTGGATACTTTTTTTCGCCTTGAAGGAAAGACCGAACTTCCATGAGGATTTGACCCATCTTGTTGTCGCCACACAAGTCGTTTTTGCTCTGCAGATGTTTTTGGAGGGCTTGAGCATTCAAACCACATCCCCAATCTCGATCATGAGGCGAAGCTTCCAACAACCAAGCATCCTTTGTAGCTATCAAACGATCAGCCAGTGTGGGATTGTGGCTATATTTACTTATGTATCTGTATGCTAAGCATAACTATATACTTAGTGTTTTCCCACAAACGAGGTCGAATTTTCCAGTTGACATTGTAATTCTTCGCTCTGCGCTTACAACCTACTGGATCAGCTGTCAGCTTAGCCACTTCTTTCCGCGCTATGTCATCCTCAGCTAGGAAACATTTCGACCACTGATAAGCTTGTTCTGCTGACTCAAACTCTTCTCCTGCCAGGACTACTTTGGCGTTGTGCATGTTAGACATGAAATCGTCTTTCCCGAAAAAGGCAATCGCCTCTCTGCCAGCACCCTAAAATGCACAAACGTACAAATCATTAGCGTTCACGAAGCCAGTACGCCTCTACTAATGCTGTACCGTGTTAAATTTTTAAACTGAACTGAAGCCAGGACGCCTCTTTTAAAAATTTAACCCGCAAGTGCAATAAGGCCTACCAACCGCTATACTTAAAACTCCATTTAAACTCTAGCTCACAAACGAAATTGGAAGACAAAAAACAAAAAGAAACAGGAAAGTTCAGCTAGAAAGAGGCAAGAAAAAGAAACAAAATGATAGTAATAAATAATTGGAAAACTATGAGCGAGTATATTCAGGTTTCAATCGATTAACATGCACAACTTGACTGCTCGAACCATCAGCTTTTTCGATTTTGTAGTGTACTGCTGGTACTAAAGTAGTTCTTACGTGGCCATCACTGTCAGAACTTTGATGCTTTACCGGCGCAAACTTTTTTTTAATCACAAAACCATTTTGCCAACTTGGTTTTGTTGTACTTTTTGGCATTGTTTTTAGCATTACAGTGTCCCCTTCTTCAAACTCAATGGGAGTTGCGTGTTTGTCATAGTAGGCTTTTTGTTTTGTTTGTGATACTGCTATATTTTGTTGTGCTTTGGGATAAATATCAAAAAGGCCCTGAGTCAGCTGCTTGTAGTATGACGCTTCAGTATGGGAAGGCAATGGTTGACCAACAGTAGTATCGAAAGGCAGCCTAACTTCTCTACCGTAGACTAGGTGAAAAGGAGAGAACCCTGTAGTTGACTGAATGGCAGTACGAAACGCGAACGCTATAAACGGAAGATGCAAGTCCCAGTTTTTTTTCTTATCATCTACATAAGTTGCTAACATACACTTCAGCGTTCTATTAAACCGTTCAACTAGACCATCTGTTTGTGGATGGTATGCTGTGCTCTGAACTTTTTGGCAACCGAGAAGTTTAGTAACATTTCTGATAAGCATGGAGGCGAAGTTGGTCCCCTGGTCAGACAGTAATATGCGCGGGCTACCGTGCCGACACACAATTTCCTCAACGAATAACTTGGAAATCACTTCCGACTCTACGGATCGTGTGGCAAATATCTCGGGCCATTTCGTGAAATAGTCAACAAAGACTACAATATATCTGTGTTTCCTTCTAGTCATTGGCAAAGGGCCTACTACGTCTACTCCGAGCCTCTCAAAGGGACCACCTACGCGAATTGGGACCATTGGTGCTTTGCCGCGTGCCGCAGGCTCTTTAGTCTGCTGACAAGCCGGACAAGACTTACACCAAAAGTTTATATCTTGTCTCATTTTTGGCCAAAAATATAGCCTAGATATTCGCCCATAAGTCTTATGCTGCCCCAAATGACCAGAAAAGCCAGAATCATGATACAATTGCAACAACTCAGTTTTTAGGGCATCTGGAATTACGACTCGTAAGCCAGATCCTCGACGAGTTTTCCGAAACAGAATGTTATCCTTAACCGAAAAGTCTCTCGTATGCAACCCGCGTGGTAAACTAGTTGTATTGACCGCTTTTCCCTGCACAGCCGTTTTCATCAAAGAGCAGAACGAATCTTTTTCCTGTTCTTGTCGTATTCGTTGTTCCGAAAATGGCCCATCTGAATGCATAGCTATTGTTGCAATAACATCTTGTGACCCCCGAGATAATGCGTCTGCATTTGTGTTTTGTGCCCCAGAACGATAGTCAATCGTCATATATCCGTCATACTGCTGTAATTCTGCCGCCCACCTTTGAAGTCTGTACGATGGACTTTTAAGAGACTGAAAATATTTGAGGGGATGATGATCGGTATACACATGAAAATTCCGACCGTAGATATAAGGTCTTAACTTTCGCGTTGCCCAGATAACAGCTAACATTTCTCGCTCAATTGTAGAATACTTAACTTCCGCTGGTGACAGTGATCGACTCAAGTAACTGATAACCTTCTCTTGACCGTCCACTGATTGAGACAAAACTGCACCTAAGCCTCTACCACTGGCGTCTGTATGAATTATAAAATCTTTCCGAAAGTCGGGCAGGGCGACTACAGGTGCTGACTGTAACAAACGTTTCAGTTCACTAAACGCGGCCTCACATTCTTGCGTCCACAGGAATTTTACGTCTTTTTTGAGCAACATATGTATTGGTGAAGCTACGGTTGCCAGATTAGGAACAAATTTGCGATAATACGAAACTAAACCTAAAAAACTTTTAACTTCTGAAACATTTTTGGGTTGGGGAAACTTTGCAACGGCACTTAATTTGGAAGGATCGGGCCGAACACCGTGTGCTGAAATTAGATGTCCTAAATATTGGACTTCCGCCTGGCAAAAAGTGCATTTTCTACGTTTAAGTTTGAGATTAGCTTGCTCTAATCGTACAAATACCATCTCCAAATGCACTAAATGCTCAGAAAAGCTTGGTGAATAAACTATAATATCATCGATATATACAAGACAAAATTTCCACAGAAAACCCTCAAGAACCGTACACATGAGTCTCTGAAAAGTTGCAGGCGCATTCGTAAGACCGAACGGCATCACTTCAAACTCGTGATGTCCGTCCCGCGTGATAAAGGCAGTCTTTTCCTTATCGTTTTCGGCCATTTCTATCTGCCAATATCCGCTACTGAGGTCTAGGGTAGAAAACACAACTGAGCCACCCATAGCATCTAGACTTTCGTCAATACGAGGAATGGGATAGGTATCTTTTTTGGTGACATTATTTAGTTTTCGAAAATCTATACAAAACCTGTCTGACCCATCTTTTTTCTTCACTACAACCACCGGAAACGCCCAGGGACTATTTGATTTTCTAATAACCTTTCTGGCCAACATGTCCTGCACATTTTTAGAAACTATTTCCTGTTGAGCTTGACCAATGCGATAGTAAGTTTGCTTAATTGGTTCGCTCCCTTGAACATCAATTGTATGTTTCACAATGTGAGTTCTACCTAAATCATTATCGTTAGCAGAAAAACAGTGATTGTATTTTTGTAAAAGATTATCTAAGGCCTCCTCGTTGGTTTTTAGACTTTGTGCCGTTACTGTAGCTTGCTGTTGACCAACATAGATAGGGTTCGAACTGTTATTATTCTGATCAGAGGTGACGGAATTGTTGACATAGACAGAATCTACGCTCACAATGCTTCCTCTTTCGACAACTCCTAAGCAAACCTTTTTTTGCAGAGTTAAACTTTTGGATGACATGGATGACAAGTTATGAACAATTACTGGAATGCTATTATAGGCTGGAAACACAATAGCAGATTCCATCTTGCATGCACCAGTAGAAACCGCTGGCGCAAACAACAGTTCAGAATTTTTGAAGTTTTGTGAAACTGATCCTGAAACTATTGTTTCAGAGTGAGCAGGAATATTCTGCAGATTCTTTTTTAGGAAAAGCACTTTGCACGTACTCATGCTTTTTAGCCATTTGAACTGCATCGTCTAAATTTTTAAACTCCCTGCAAAACCAAAATTTTTGCAATTTCAGGGGCAGCTTGGTAGATAAAATGATTTTTCACTATATCTTGCAGTTGCTTGATCGATTTAGACGGTTCAGCTCGTCGAGCATAAGAAATCAGAGCTTCTTTAAACGCCTCGACTGTCTCAAATTGACCCTGTTTTCTTTCGCGCAACTTGTTCCAAAAAATTGCCTTTTCGCCAACTGAGGTAAGTTTCTCCAAAATATAGCCTAGATATTCGCCCATAAGTCTTATGCTGCCCCAAATGACCAGAAAAGCCAGAATCATGATACAATTGCAACAACTCAGTTTTTAGGGCATCTGGAATTACGACTCGTAAGCCAGATCCTCGACGAGTTTTCCGAAACAGAATGTTATCCTTAACCGAAAAGTCTCTCGTATGCAACCCGCGTGGTAAACTAGTTGTATTGACCGCTTTTCCCTGCACAGCCGTTTTCATCAAAGAGCAGAACGAATCTTTTTCCTGTTCTTGTCGTATTCGTTGTTCCGAAAATGGCCCATCTGAATGCATAGCTATTGTTGCAATAACATCTTGTCGTCTAAGCTATGCATGTCCCGCTGCTACAGACCTGCAAAAAACATACGTCCAGAACACGCAATATGTAGATTCCTTTGGCAACCCCCCCCTATCTTACTTCACATTCGTATCCAACAGAGTGTAAATCGCCAGCAGACACAACACAACTGAAGCTCCAGCAGACTCTCAACCGACTCACCCACCGATCAGCGAAGAAGTGGGGCAACAACTCTCAACTCGCCGACCAACAACTGAGCCGATGCCTGTGCCTGTGTCAACTGCACTCACGGAGCCACACAATCAACAACTTCAACTTACCTACAGCACCGTTCCCATGAACAATGCGGAAGCCAGTCTTACTCACTAACATATTTCCGGTCTTATCACGCATACCAGTGGATAACATCTGGAGCAGGCCTGGCCACAACCCCACCCCTTAACACCAGTAGCAAGTCTGGTCCCAACCTACACCCTAAAATCCGGGGTAAGCTATTTACTATGTTATGGTATCATATTCACCTTGTACCAGTGCTTACCCATCTATAATCTCCCCACTTTTTGTATCCTCTAATTTAGTGCAAGCTGTCGTCAAAATTTCAAACACGGAACGAGGACGGTCGTTTTATACCTCGGGAGTGTAACCTAACTGCTCACTTAGCTACCGCTACCTCAGTAACTACCCCCGTCCAAAGTTCCTAATTCTACCCGCTACCGTACCTAACTAATACTCACTAGGTTTAAGATATTTTAGTAGCGAGAGTAAGCTACCCAACTAATCCAAACAGTGAGCCGATCTAGCAGTATTTAAGATGCTGCAACGCCGTTATTATACGAGTTTTATTTTATATTCATTCGTGTCTACTCTATTTTACTGACTGCTAGGTACCTTGCTGCAGCTGAAAAATTGGAGGTGTGCTCAAGGGGTCGTATGGGTGTTTGTACTGGTGTATGTTTGTTTAAGTTTATTTTTAGGAAAAGGTTTCTGCTTTATTGGAGCCACCTCATCGTCAACAACAGGCTAAAAACTGTAAGTCCACATCGTCTGCATCAAGCCAGTATCCTTCTACCTGTGATAGTAGCAGTCACGCAAGTCCGTCACTTTTTAATGATGCCAGCGATGCGGAGTCGTAAGCTGACGTGGTAATGTCGGATCACTAGAATTGGTGGCTTGGGGCTTGAATCAAGACCAGTCATCGCCTGTGTCAGAAGCGTTGCGGAACCCTTCTGCGTCTTCCGTGCTACTTCAAGCCAGTAAAATGGGTCTCATTGTCCGACATGTGCGCGCTGTCGCAGTATCATACTCATTAGTATTCATGTTTGAAGACGAAATTTGTTCTATGCAAACTGACAAACTCTGAAGCATCTATTTTTAACAAAAAAGGGTGAGCAAATTCGTATTTTTTGCTGCTTGTTATTACATTGTGAAATAAATTAGGATGAGGAAACTTGTTTATTTCATTATACAGTTAGCTATGCTATTGTCGACACTAATAACTGTGAATTTACCATACCATCAGAAAACACACAGTTTATTATGTGTTTTGATAATTACACAATGATTGAACTAAAATGGTGGGCAGGAAGCATTGGGTATAGAATACGGTAAAAAAACTTGAATGAGCTAAGATTTAGAGCAATGTGCGGTCAGTTTGCACCAAAAAACACTACACTACGAGCACAATATTCTGAGATTTGTCAATGAAAAGGGACTAGTTCAACTAATAAAAATCGTCAGTGGGCCACACGGGTTACCGACCGGTAAGGGACACTCTATTCTAGGCAGAGGACCCTCTATTCTAGGCAGAGGACCCTCTATTCTAGGTAGACGACCCTCTATAAGCAGAAAACCCTCTGAAGGCAGAGAACATGATATAGGCAAGGAATCCTCTATTGTTGGTAAAGGACCCTTTAGACTAGGTTTAGACTAGGCGGAGGACCCTCTATCCTAGGTAGGAGGCCCTCTATTCTAGGCGGAGGTCCATCTGTTCTAGGCAGAGGACCCCATATTCAAGGCAGATGACCCTGTGTTAACACAAGACTCTCCATCCTTGACAGACAACCCGTTACTGCAGCCGCCGTAGTAAAGTCCGAGACGGTCCTTGGTAAAAATTGACCTCAGTTTCGTGTTCAGTGGCTTAAATTACCCCTAAAAACACCAAAATCTCAATTTCGAAAATTTGACCCCTGAGGGTTTCTTGTGGAGGGTACACTGTAAGGGGGCCCAGGGGGATCCTTGATGAAAATAAACCTTGGATTTGTGTTCAGGGGCTCAAACTACGGCTAAAAACACCAAAATCTCAATTTCAAAAATTTGACCCCAAGGGCCCCATAGGGGGGTACTCTGGAGGGTCATAGGGGAGTCTAGGGGGGTCCTGAGTAAACAACAATCACAGACTCGTGTTCAGGGGCCAAAAGTACCCCTAGAGACAAGTTTTTGTCCAAATCTTTGAAAAAAATTCCAAGTTCACAAGGGTCCCCCCCTGTGTTTCATCGTTTTTGGGGGTCACGTGACCCTGCCCCCTGCGGGGTCAGGGGGTCACCAAAGTGGGGCACAAATACTCATAGGGGGGTCCCCACCAAAGTTCGGGACCAATCCCCCCAGTAACTCCAGAGAAAAACTAGTAACAAACTTTTACTAACAGGAAAAAAAATTAATCGAGTGGCTACAACGGGTTGCCGACGGAGGCAGGGACCCTTTGTTCTAGGCATAGAACTCTCTATTCTAGGCAGAGTAGTGGTAAACTGCCGCTTCTAAGCCAGGAGCCTATCTTTAACGGGCTATCTTTAACGTGTGTTTTTTAGCTCCATTTTTAGCCATTTGGAGCAACCCCTCAAAAAGTATGCCGCTTCTAAGCCACTTTTTCGAACGCCAGGAGCCTATCTTTAACGTGTGTTTTTGACTTCAAGTTTTTGCAGTTTTGGAGCAACTTCTCCTAAAAAGTATATAGTTTCTACGCCACCTTGGACTACGCCAGTAACCTATCTTTAACCTCTATTTCTTAGCTAAATTTAGGCCTTATGGAGCTACTTGTTCTAAAAAGCATACCGCTTCTAAGCCACAAAATACCACGCCAGGAGCCTATGTTTGTCATACGTTTATGTCAGTTCCTGATATGACCTTGTTTCCTGACAGGGAGTCAGTCTGCCTCACATATCATGACTCATCCAGATGACTCACCCAGATGACTCACCCAGATGATTCACCCACATGACCCATGCAGATGACTCATCCAGATGACTCATCCAGAGGACTCATCCAAATGCGTCACCCAGATGATTCACCCACATGACCCATGCAGATGACTCATCCAGATGACTCATCCAGATGACTCATCCAGATGACTCACTCAGATGCATCCAGATGACTCACCCAGCTGACTCATCCAGATGACTCACCCAGATGCATCCAGATGACTCACCCAAATGAGTCACCCAGATGCATCCAGATGAGTCACCTAGATGCATCCAGATGACTCACCCAGATGACTCACATCCAGATGATGACTCATCCAGATGAGATGCTCATCCAGATGACTCACCCAGATGACTCACCTAGTCACCCAATGAGTCACCCAGATGAGTCACATGATATCCAGATGACTCACTCAAATGAATCATCCTAGATGACTCATCCAGATGAGTCACCTAGATGAGTCATCAAAAAGAACAAGATGAATTTCATAAAATAACGGAAATGGTTGAGTCATACAGATGATTCACCGTGTTGACTCATGAGTCATCTGGATGACTTATTCAGATGAGTCACTCAGTTAAGTCACGCATATGATGAGTTATAGAAACTTTTATTTTTTTATATTTTTCTGTACAAAACCATGTTCACGATTAACGCAATCAGTAGACCAATAAATATCAAGAATCTCATTAGAAAAAATTTCCAAACGTAATGATTAATCGGTAGAATACATGGAATAATGTGTTGCTGTATCTGACCAATTCCATAATACTTTGTAGTACAATATACGTTGATTGCAAAAGAGGAAGTACTTAAACAAAAGTAATTTCTCATTAAGGGTAGCAAAAGAACGCTGTGAAATATTAAACATAGTAATAGTATAACAAAAATAGCTGTTCTGTGTACAAAAAAACTTCGTAAAGGTACTTTGTTGATGTCGACATCATGACCAGGAATATTTTCAAAGTGAGTACGTATGCGAAATTTTGCATAATTATGCCACATGACGAAAGGTAAATATAACAACAGTCCTTCAAAAAAAATAATAAATCCCCAGTAAGGATAATAGTGTACATAACCAGTTTCATTGTATCGCACTCTTTTCTCATCAACGCTGATTTTGGTTCCTTTAATAGAGTTGAATATTTTTTGACAATTTGTAGAATTTTCAATGTACACGCCATCCACCTTATAGAAGCAGTTGTTCAGAATATATCCAATTTCCGCAGAATTAACATGCTCTTGTGGGATCTGGCATGCAATAGAATCTCCAAATGATTGTCCAGCCAGAATAAGTGTACCGATTATTATAATTATGGGTGCTGTAAAGCCATACAATACCCGATCGAACCAATCGCTTGCATCCGGTTTGAATTTGAAAAAGTTAGCTAGCCAGCTTACAAGAGAAAAACTAAACAACATCATGAAAATTCACAGAATGAATTTTGCAGAAAGAAGCACTCCTTTTATAACAGCTGGAACCAATGAGAATGAAATACGTCACACGACGGTTAGTCATGTGATGTCTATTGATTAGTTTAGGGTATAAAAGGGAATACTCAGCTTACTTTCTTCAGTTGCTATTATGGCCCACCTCTACAACGACTACTTGCAGCAGCAAATGCGAGAACCAAAGCCCCGAAGCCCCCTTTTAGATCATGCTGTTCGATTTTCAAATGAATTGAAATTGGAACATCTTTTGCCCTACTTGGTGGAATGGGGAGTTGTCATTAAACAAAAGTATGAATCTTTAATGACGCGAACACCTTTTATTGCAAATTTCGAACTGATTTGTTATTTAGCTACCTTATCCACGGATGCTTTAACATGTTTCAAGAAGGCTCTAGAGTTAACTGGTCAGGTGGAACTGCGTCAACTTTTGGAACCTAATGAAACGATCGAAATGTGTTATACTTGGTCAATATTCAACAGGCAAAACGAATTGGTATGTTCGGGAGAAGAAACGTATTATACTCTTGGTACTACCACGAAAAATATGAAAATAAACTTGTTGTCTTATGATCATTGCGCACACAACGAACTGCGTATTTTGAAATATATCGGCAATTGTGTTGTTAAAGAATGGAAATTTTCTGAATGTTTGTTTAAAACTGATGTTTGTCCTTTGTAAGTTTGTTTAATAAGGCATAAAATTGTTGATAAGTGCGATTTTATATTTTTTTTATTACAAAGTATAACTAATAGTCAATATCAAAATAAACATGTCTACGAATATCATTTATTTTTGGAAAGATAGTTACAAATTTTAACTTGTCCTGATATATTTCAACTACAAGTATACCAGGAACTTCTTCTTCAAAATCGTCAAAGTAAACGGGTTTGTAGTCTTTGTTATCAGACACTTTAAAAAAGCAGTTAAATGTTATGCGAAAACCTTCTAGGCTAGGTGGCGGAAGTGATAAAGCAAAATAATTTTGAATATTCGATTTCCAGAGTTGGTAAATAGCTTCTCCCTTCTGCCCCCAACTACAGTCAAAACGCCATTCAATTCTATTTTGCCAAACATTGCTAAAGTTACACAAATTGGCAAACCAGCTGGTATTAGCTAAGTGTAAATACTCTAAGACTGATGCTAACCGAAAGCCACAACGAGACCGGCAATGTTTAAGGAAGTGATATGTAAGTGAATTTAGCGTTTGTACACATGCACCTTTGTCAGAAAGCCTATAGCGCATGCAACAATCAATACTGCAGGAGCCATCGTATTCTATACTAATACCATAAGCTCTACGATCAACCCATTCCAAAACAAGACCTTCAGCGTTAAAAATTGTGTTAATATAATTTAACCAAGGAAATGAGTCTACGCAATATCTATAACATAATATAAATGAAGCAACATATACACATACACAGCCAATGATTGAAGTGAAGAAATGGTTGCTATCACCAGTTACACAAAGCTCCAACGTAAAAACTAGGAATGCCAAAATAAAAGAAAAGCAACTAATCAGCATACAGCTTAAATTTTAAAAAAAATATTAAAAAATATAATATAATTATAAAGTTATAGGTTGTATATGTGATGTGAAATTAATGAAACTATAAATAGTTTTGAAGTTTGTTAGATGTCATTGTTAAAAGTGATCTAGACGTTATTTAAGAAGAATTTTTCGTGACATAAACCAGTTGCTAAACATTTCAATCACCCCTGGTTGACCTCCACAACTCCAGCAGTTCTTTCCAGAATCGAGCGGAACTGAAAAAACTGATTCGACTTTGATTACACTCCAAATCATAGTTTTTAGTTGTTATTTAGTTATTTTTTGCTGTGTTTTAGTTAATATACCTCATTGCTCCTCAATATTGCTGCAGTGTGTGTTTTTTACTACAGTGAACTATATTTAAACTGTAAAATAAAGTCTAGTATTATAATGGTTTTCAAGTGTTATTTGTTTTTAGAATCTTAAGATCATGTAGGCGTTATACTGATAGCTAAGTTAGGTGAACGAATTGAAATAGTATTAAGTTATATTAAATTTATGTATTTTTTCAGAAAAAAAAGATAAAAATGAATGCGGCGACTGCAAGCGAACTCCACCAAATATATCCAGAAGAAACAAAAAAATTAGAGCAACTAGGGAAAGATATTTACAAATACTTAGATTTAGCTGAGTTAGACAGAGTGAAACTAAAATGTGACTGTATGATGATTAGTTGCTTTTCTTTTATTTTGGCATTCCTAGTTTTTCTGTTGGAGCTTTGTGTAACTGGTTATAGTAACCATTTTTTCACTTCAATCATTGGCTGTGTGTGTATATGTTGCTTCATTTATATTATGTTATAGATATTGCATAGACTCATTTCCTTGGTTAAATTATATTAACACAATTTTTAACGCTGAAGGTCTTGTTTTGGAATGGGTTAATCGTAGAGCTTATGGTATTAGTCTAGAATACGATGGCCCCTGCAGTATTGATCGTTGCATGCGCCATAGGCTTTCTGACAAAGGTGCGTGTGTACAAACGCTAAATTCACTTACGTATCACTTCCTTAAACATTGCCGGTCTCGTTGTGGCTTTCGGTCAGCATCAGTCTTAGAGTATTTACACTTAGCTAATACCAGCTGGTTTGCCAATTTGTGTAACTTTAGCAATGTTTGGCAAAATAGAAATGAATGGCGTTTTGACTGTAGTTGGGGGCAGAAGGGAGAAGCTATTTACCAATTCTGGAAATCGAATATTCAAAATTATTATGCTTTATCACTTCCGCCACCTAGCCTAGAAGGTTTTCGCATAACATTTAACTGCTTTTTTAAAGTGTCTGATAACAAAGACTATAAACCCGTTTACTTTGACGATTTTGAAGAAGAAGTTCCTGGTATACTTGTAGTTGAAATATATCAGGACAAGTTAAAATTTGTAACTATCTTTCCAAAAATAAATGGTATTCGTAGACATGTTTATTTTGATGTTGACTATTAGTTATACTTTTTAATAAAAATATATAATCGCACATATCAACAATTTTATACCTTTATTAAACAAAACTTACAAAGGACAAACATCAGTTTTAAACAAACATTCAGAAAATTTCCATTCTTTAACAACACAATTGCCAATATATTTCAAAATACGCAGTTCGTTGTGTGCGCAATGATCATAAGACAACAAGTTTATTTTCATCTTTTTTGTGGCAGTACCAAGAGTATAATACGTCTCTTCTCCCGAACATACCAATTCGTTTTGCCTGTTGAATATTGACCAAGTATAACACATTTCGATTGTTTCATTAGGTTCCAAAAGTTGACGCAGTTCCACTTGACCAGTTAATTGTAGAGCCTTCTTGAAACATGTTAAAGCATCCGTGGATAAGGTTGCTAAATAACAAATCAGTTCGAAATTTGCAGTGAAAGGTGTTCGTGTCATTAAAGATTCATACTTTTGTTTAATGACAACTCCCCATTCCACCAAGTAGGGCAAAAGATGTTCCAATTTCAATTCATTAGAAAATCGAACAGCATGATCTGGGGGCTTCGGGGCTTTGGTTCTCACATTTGCTGCTGCAAGTAGTCGTTGTAGAGGTGGGCCATAATAGCAACTGAAGAAAGTAAGCTGAATAGTCCCTTTTATACCCTAAACTAATCAATAGACATCACATGACTAACCGTCGTGTGACGTATTTCATTCTCATTGGTTCCAGCTGTTATAAAAGGAATGCTTCTTTCTGCAAAATTCATTCTGTGACTTTTCATGATGTTGTTTAGTTTTTCTCTTGTAAGCTGGCTAGCTAACTTTTTCAAATTCAAACCGGATGCAAGCGATTGGTTCGATCGGGTATTGTATGGCTTTACAGCACCCATAATTATAATAATCGGTACACTTATTCTGGCTGGACAATCATTTGGAGATTCTATTGCATGCCAGATCCCACAAGAGCATGTTAATTCTGCGGAAATTGGATATATTCTGAACGACTGCTTCTATAAGGTGGATGGCGTGTACATTGAAAATTCTACAAATTGTCAAAAAATGTTCAACTCTATTAAAGGAACCAAAATCAGCGTTGATGAGAAAAGAGTGCGATACAATGAAACTGGTTATGTACACTTTTATCCTTACTGGGGATTTATTATTTTTTTGAAGGAGTGTTGTTATATTTACCTTACGTCATGTGGCATAACTATGCAAAATTTCGCATACGTACTCTTTTTGAAAATGTTAATGATCATGATGTTGACATCAACAAAGTACCTTTACGAAGTTTTTTGTACATAAACTAGCTGTTTTTGTAATAATATTATTATGCTTAATATTTCACAGCGTTATTTTGCTACCCTTAATGAGAAATTACTTTTGTTTAAGCACTTCCTCTTTTGCAATCAAGGTATATTGTACTACAAAGTATTACGGAGTTGGTCAGATACAGTAACACATTATTCCATGTATTCTACCGATTCGTCATTACGTTTGGAAATTTTTTCTAATGGGATTCTTTCTATTTATTGGTCTGCTGACTGCGTTAATTGTGAACATGGTTTTGTATAGAAAATTATAAAAAATAAAAGTTTCTATAACTCATCAAATGCGTGACTTAACCGCGTGACTCATCTGAATGACTCATCTAGATGACTCATGAGTCAGCACGGTGAATCATCTGTATGACTCAACCATTTCCATTTTTTTATGAGATTCATCTTGTTCTTTTTGATTGGCTCATCTAGGTGACTCATCTGGGTGAGTCATTATGATGATTCATTTAAGTGAATAGTCTGGATGAGTCATCTGGATGAGTCTGGAGTCATCTGGGTGAGTCATCTGGATGAGTCATCTGGGTGAGTCATCTGGGTGAGTGCATCTGGGTGAGTCATCTGGATGAGTCATCTGGAGTCAGTCTGTGGTGAGTCATCTGGATGAGTCATCTGGATGAGTCGATCTGGGTGAGTCATCTGGGTGAGTCATCTGGGGGGGCATGCCTCTGGATGAGTCGATCTGGGTGAGTCATATGGGTGACTCATCTGGATGAGTCATCTGGTGTGAGTCATCTGGGCGAGTCATCTGGATGAGTCATCTGGGTGAGTCATCTGGATGAGTCATCTGGGTGAGTCATCTGGATGAGTGGGGGAGTCATCTGGATGAGTCATCTGCATGTGGATGAGTCATCTGAATGCATCTGGGTGATTTATCTAGGTGACTCATCTGGATTTATCTGGGTGAGTCATTTGGGTGACTCATCTGGATGCATTTGGGTGAGTCATTGGGGTGAGTCATCTGGATGTATCTGGGTGAGTCATGATATGTAAGGCAAACTGACTCCCTGTCAGGAAACACGGTTATATCAGGAACTGACATAAACGTATGATAAACATAGGCTCCTAGCGTCTTATTTCGTGGCTTAGAAGCGGTAGGCTCTTTTGGACAAGTAGCGCCAAGGCCTAAATTTAGGGGAAAAAGACACGTCAAAGATAGGCTCCTGGCGTAGTCCAAGGTGG
>JASANF010016400.1:0-68953 GCA_030248245.1 Trissonchulus sp. WLG1_4 | reverse complement strand
TTAATATTAATAGTGTCCAAAAATTTTAATAGTAATATTAATATAAATAGAGTGTCCTATTTATTTTTAATTTTAACATTAATATAAATAGCCACCCAAATTTATTTTTAATTAAATACTAATATAAATAGCGCTGCTCAATTATTTTTAATATTAATATTAATAAAATAATTAATATTAAAAGTATTTTTAATAACGATTTTTAATATTAATATTAATTATTAAAATAACGGTAATTTGCACATGTCGCCTCATTCGTTACGAATTTTCTAAATTTTTTCAAACCATGGTTTTAGCTCTGTTGAAATCTCAGCAAAATAGAGGCCTGCTACATATGCTGCAGGTTTGCAATTTCAACTGAGCGAAAGCTATGGTTTAAGAAAATCTAGGAAATTTGTATCGAATCAGGCGATATTTCGTACTGAAATTATGTGAAAATCATATAAAAACGTACGTAAAACCATAGTTTAGTAAAACCACCTTTGTGAAAAAACCCTTATTTTGCCAAGAATTTACCCGTTTATGCAAGCAACAGAGGAGTATAACTGTGTCTGATTCAGTCTGATTTGAAGAAGTTTTACATTGCTTCAGACTTGAGTTAGGCTCGATTCATACTTACAGTCGTATGTCCGTTCAGCCTGCAGATTGACGTCACTAGCAGCCTAGTGCAGTGGATCAGCCAGCGCATGTGACGGCATTATTTCGTCATTTTGTCGGCTGAACACACATACCTACGGCTGTAAGTATGAATCGACCCTTATTGGAGTACTTTATTCTAATTAATCAAATTTTGTGAATTCATAGTCCTAGTCATTTGCTCATGGGCATAGTCATTTGTGAAGTCATAATCAAATTAAAGGTTTAGATTCCTACTAGGTCTCAATGAGAATTAGTTATTTTTCGCCCACTCAATTTGAAAAAAATGACTTGAACTAAGCTGTTTATAATTAATTGACTGGTATTGATTTGTACTTTTGAACTTTCTTCTGTGTTTGACTTTTGTTTTTCTATCTAAGAGCAACCGGACCTTAAGCTTACATCCGTATATTTGTTCAGTCCGTAAAATTACAAAAAAACGAAACGTAACGCACAATAAAGTGCAGTTTGTTAAATGATTTAGCCAGCTAAACGTCGACATAGCTGCTTTCTGGTATGTCTTTCAATTTCAGGGTAAAGAGATAATTAATTCATCCTAAAGTTAATTATGGTCAAGCTTTAACACGTAACTCAAGCTCTTGCTATTCACCATGCGGTTGACCGGTGCAATTGTTGTAATTATTGCCATTGTGTTGCTGATGTCATTGCTGAATAATTGCTCGTGCAGCCCGTTGGTGGACTGCACGAACGCGTGCATGCATCGATACAACGTGCAGCTATCGATGATGCATCAATGTCTGGCCTATCTGAGCATGAAGCAGTGCGCCCACAACTGTGTGGATCCGAAACAAGCATGGGGTCACATTATATGGCAGATGGGGCACCAACACGAACAAATGAAACGCTTTTGCAATCACCCAGAAACAATGAGACAACTCAGACTGTCATTTTAAAGAATCTCTGGAGATGAAACTATATTAGGTTACTGATTTCGATGAACTGTTATTTTATGTCTCAACAATGCTGTGCTATGACAACAACGTGGTCAGTTTAGAGTCGAATCACACAGGCGTATCTATGTTCGTTCAGCCGGCAAAATATGTAAAGACATAATCACACCACAATCTCATATTTTGCAATTATACATTATTAGTGGCGTGATTATATACAACTTGATATCGCTTTAACATCTTGATTCTAGGAGGCAAATTGAAATCCCCTGAACCACCCCCTGAAATCAAGACGTTAAAGCGCTATTTTAGCCCAAGCATCGTTCCTGGTTATTCGCCACAAGAAGAGTTTCATACTCTTTTCTTTTCATTGCTTTTTTTCGTGAACCTTGTTGCCAGTAAAAGCATAAATGTATCCTTTTACGGTCCCTGTTTCCTTTTTGGCAGTTCCTAGCCACTTTATTTCATCTGTCAGCTGTTTGTGTTTGGTGAAGTGCCAGCTTGGGGTTTATTTACAAACTTTCACAAAAACTCGTTTAAAGTTCTACTACGTACTAAAAAAAACAGCTTAAAGAAGTAAAAAAAGATCTGTCAGCAAGCTATCACATTAAAAGCATTTGGAGAAGCTTATATAGCTAAGTATTGCAGCTTTGTAGCTTTAAAATGTGCCTAAATAAATACGTTCAAGTAAACATCTAGTGTGTGCACATTGAAAAAATATAAGCGTAAATTAAGTAGATCTAAGAGTTCACTTGATTAGGTTCCTTCGCATAGACACTGCTGAGTGCTCAACTGCTCAGCTGACCACATCTTTTGCAATTTTTCGTATTTTGCAAATGTATTTACCTATTTATATTTTCCCAATGCTGAAAAACACGCCACTAAAATATTACATTTTCTGGCAGAACAGAAATATTGCTGCAAGTTTGAATTGACACAGTATTACAGACTAGATAGCTTTTGTTTAAAATTAACAATGTGTGTTGTGTGAAATTTGCAGCGGGTAATTTTTCCGGAAACAATTTCACAGGGGGAACATTTACAGCGTGACACCGTAACAGTGAATAGATAAACTGGATCCAATTAGATAAAACCGACTAAGGTACACAGTCAACACATGATCACATGAAATATTTATTTCCAAAGTTTTTTCATGTCCACATTGATATAGCATTGTATTTTATTCATCAAGAAAGTTTTAGAGTCCAAAGTCAAACAGTAATCAATGGCCTACGTAGGCTATGGACCAAGCTTAAGTTAAAAGATCTGAGCAATAGACATTTTAGCGACTTAAATTTTTGTTCTACAATTGTGGGTAAATCACTTTATCTGTTCGAAATACAAGTTAGTCACCATTGCACCAAGTCGTAAACGCCCTCATAAATATTCCTAGACTTAAAACACAGGGGACTCTATTTATTTGACTTAACTGCTTCTTTAACTGGAAACAGGAAGCTTGTTTTTGAGTCAGGTAACCACTGGTTAAATTGGCTTCAATTCCCAACAGACTGTTAAACCCAGAAACACAAAATAATTCTATGACAGTTCACGAAATAAAGAACATGCTTTGACGGCGTTTCTGGAGTGGTTAGATAATACTAGAATGGGTGTGGATATAGTAATGCTTTTTAGTAGGGTGTTTGCATCATTGATATTAATTAATGCTTGATTTGGTTTTAAATATTTGGCAGACATTTGGTGCTTATGAGAAACCT
Organism: Trissonchulus sp. WLG1_4; assembly: GCA_030248245.1. Lineage (NCBI taxonomy): Eukaryota > Metazoa > Nematoda > Enoplea > Enoplida > Ironidae > Trissonchulus > Trissonchulus sp. WLG1_4. The sequence goes on along the minus strand of JASANF010016400.1, from coordinate 65,691 downwards.
ACTTGGCGGTCTACAATAGCAATGCAGGGGCCTGTTGCTTAACTTTACAAGTATGGGTTATAACACTGGTTGGCGTGCTATAAGTGATTTATACGCATGTTTCTGTGAAACTCCGAGTGCACCTGCACGAGGGTTTCACACATGCGTATCAATTATGTACTTTTAGCACAACCACCAGTGCTATAAGTGACTTGTAAATCGATTCAAGTATAGCGTGCAGTATAAGTAGACTGCGCGCTGCAGCGTGCACTATAAGTCTGGTTATTGCACTTTACCGTAACACTGAATCGAGTTACAATTAGTCTTACAATTGTAACAATTGTATGTGCAAAATCAGGTGATTCGTTACGAATTTGTCATATAAATTCATTACGAATCACCAGACTTTGCACTTACAATTGTTACAATTGTAAGACTTGTAAAGTTGAGCAACAGGCCCCAGCCCGGGTCGTAAGGCCCGGTTCACTCACACAAACTTACCTTTTACTCAAGGGCCTTGATTAAAAAATTCGGTTCACACAGAACGTTCTTACTCATACGTTTTGGCTGGACACAATAATAGTGCAAATAACGCGTAGGGGTAGGTCGTGGTGGGTAAAAAATTCCTGTGTTCTATGTACGAGGGCCCTTAAGTAAAAAGTAAGTCTGTGTGAACCGGATATAATATGTAATGCCTCAGCCCCAAGCTAATAGCCTGTTGTAAAAAGCTGTTCTTTTTTGAAAATGATAGGGTCAAATCTAAACAACATTTCATGATGAAAAACGGGAAAAAATTGAAAATGTTGTCCAAGGAAAAACTGGTAGGCTGGAAAAATTTACTTAAATCAAGAGCACATAATAGGAATAAATAATCTTACTATTTACTTTTGCTTACTAAAGGTCAAAAAAGCTCCATCCTACATTGAGGGCGATTTATAGTCATATCAGCAGTCAACAGTCATTTTTTCGCCATTTTTGATCAGCATTTTTTCGTAATGTTGAGGTGACTTTAAAGTATAAAAAATCCAGCCAAATTGTGTTCTTGCTCTTAGATCGCCACAGAATTATCCATTATGCAGACCAGCCTGTCTGTGATCCCACTGCTGATTCTGTCTCATTTCTGCCTGCCCTCTCGTGGATCGGCGATAGTTGATTGCACCAACGCTTGTCTACGCCAGTTCGAATCGGCCCAGAAATCCCAGAGTTTGCTTTATATCTGTCCCAGTTATGCCGAGTTCCGGTCCTGTGCCCTGGACTGTCCGGACGGAGACTGGGTCTGGAAGGAGATTATGAGTATGGACGCAAACAGTCATCGTCAGCTGCAGCGATATTGCAATCATCCCGACATTAAGGCCAAGTATTACTGACCCGTCCTACTTCCAGTGCTAGACAGACGATTACTGTTCTATTTGTTAAAGTCTGACGAAAATATAGTTGCACCACTTGCGAAAACGAAACGTGATTTGGTTACGAAAAGAATAGATCTTGACTATCAAGAGTAAAACATGTAGTCGCAGAAGTCATGCCACTAGAATAGGCAAGTGGCGCATCTATTTCTTGTCAGACTTTAGTGTGCTCTATTTAAGACGCCTCACTGGCAATATATACTTTACACTACCGACCAAAATTACGTGCTACAGACTCCGGAGTCAAAGCGAAGTCAGAGTCATATGACTCCGGAATTACAGTAACATGCAATTACAACTCTATAGTACCTACTATACTTGACTCTGGAGTCTATACTCTATACTCCGACTCAAATTACTCCGACTCCGCTGCGATGCCGCAGTCTGTAGCAAGTAGTTTTGTTCAGTGCTGTACTCACTAAAGTCTAGGTAAGCAAAAATTGCTGAACCCTGAAACGAAACAGATGATTACTACTTGCTTGACTGTTCATGATTAAAAATTCAAATTATAAGTACATATGTATACATTAGTGATGTGGATCGGATCGAATCGGTCCGAAATTTTGATGCCGATTCGATCCGGATGCTTGTTTGGCGATCCGATCCGATCCAGCCCCGGATCGGCCGATCCGATCCGATCCGATGCAAAAGTGAGTTACTTTGATGAAAGCTAAAAAATTTCATTTTTTGAAGAAATATTGTTAAGTATAACTTATTATAATCAGTATATTGCTAACAATTTAATGAGTTTGTATATGGATGATAAGATAAGATGGCATTTTTACAATGAGAGCTAGTTAGACAGTCTCACGACCAAAAATTATTGGAAAATGGAAATGTCTGTAGTTTTGGGTCACTACCGCTGGTCATGGATACCCACGGGTTGAGAAGGGTGGGGCGGAAAATTTGAGCCGTGGGTCAACCCGCAAGTATAGGCTTCAGGCTGCGCGGGTCGCTCATTTTATCAAACCCGCGAATTCGAAAATTTTTCACGTATTCATAGCAATCTGGGTACATAAATTTGGGTACCATTCAGTACCACTAGGTTAAAGTAGCAATGTACAACTGTACACTGTGCAAATTGTAAAAGGGTATCAGCTAAAAACGATTGATCATCAGGTATGGGAAGACGGCCTAATAAGGGACAGTCCCCAATAAGGGACACTCCAACTTTCTCGTGATTGCCTAAATTATAGGCTTCATTTTAATTGGAAATTGAGGTGTCACGTGATAGCCCACGTTTCGCTCTGTCGATTGGCATCACGTTTGACCTTTGTGTTTTTTGCCGTACCCATTTTAGGGACACCCCATGCCCTATTAAGGGACACCTGTGCCGATTTAGGGACAGTCAAATTAAATTAAATAAGGGACAATTTCCATTGATGTAACAGCTTATTCAGTACACTAATTGAAGAAAATGTGAGGAAAGACTGTTCATGTACAAAACACAGTTATTCTTGGTTTTGTGATACATAATTCAAAGTCTTGTTTGAAGTTACTTTTTGTTAATCACTGTAATTTTAAGTTTTTGACCAATATTGATGTATTTAAGCATTTACATTTTCTATTTTTGCAAGCAAAATGGTCAAAATTTCGAAAAAATGAGTACTGTATTCTAGGCAGAGGACCCTCTAATGTAAGGGGTGAGCCCTATATTTGTGTTCAGGAGCTCCAACTACCTCCAAAAAAATAAAAAGCTCAATTTCGAAAATTTGACCGCTAATAACTGCCTCGTTCTTTGAGGGTCAAGTGACCCGGCCACCCCGTGAGGGACCGGGGTCACCAATGTAGGGGGCTCAATCACCCAAGGGGGAACCTTTCCACGAAAGTTTTGTCCATCTCCATATCCATCAAGTTGAGGGGGTTGAGGTTGGCACTTCAACCCTTACGGTACTCGTGCTGTGTGCAGTATGACTGTGTACATAGTCTCTTTGTTGTGTTGGTCGTTTAGGTTAGGGGTGAACCGGAGAAAACCCTCGGTTTCGGTTAAGGGTGAGCCGGTGAAAACCCTCGGTATTGGTTGAGAATCGTTCTGGGTCGATCGAGAAACCCTGTGGTTGCGGGTAAGCCAGGAAACCCTGATTGTGGTGTGATTGAAGTAGGCTTGGAGGCCTACGTGTGAATGTGCTCCGCCATTGAGGCATCGGGTTCGCCCCGGGAGCATGAGTATCGACCGAGTATCGTTGCAGGGTCGCAACGATGTTCGAAGGGGGGACCCTGTTGTAAATGAGAATTAGGGCCTATGAGACTCGGGGGCTGTGGTGTAGTGGTTAGCATGCTTGACTTCGAAGCAGGCGGCCCGGGTTCGATTCCCGGCGCCCCCATTTCTTTCATTCTTTCAAAAGTGGGGCATCATCTTTCTATTCATCAGTTAAACTGTAAAGCTATGAGACGGCAACGTTTGGAAAGTGAATAATAATAAAAAATGATGAAGCGTTCGTGGGAAAGCAGATGAGAGTACAAATGGGGGGAAGGCAATGAAATCAGATGCACACTAGCTTCAAATTGCTCATTTTTGAGCTTGTAAACCGAACAATTCAAGACTCAGTTTCTGTGTATAACCCTTTCATGCCTGGAGGGCCCATGTCGCACCAACGTTATGAATATCCTATCTGGGTCTATAAAACTTGGCTAGTTAGTTCTAGTCAGCGAATCCTCACACCTTTTTCACCAATCGTAGATCTTTGTATTTAGCGGCCAAATTATAGTCCTACTGCCGCACAACAAAACCAATGCTTAGTTGGGCGATGTGCAAATTGGACTTTTTTCGTCACATTTCAACTATGGCAAACGCATGGTTGCCCTGTTAATACTCTAGGGTGAGGTACACGCTGTGTTGAATAGAAAGAGGATGCCCCAATTTAGAAAGAATGAAAGAGATGGAGGCGCCGGGAATCGAACCCGGGCCACCTGTTTCGAAGTCAGGCATGCTAACCACTACACCACAGCCCCCGAGTCCCATAGGCCCTAATTCTCATTTATAACAGGGTCCCCCCTTCGAACATCGTTGCGACCCTGCAACGATACTCGGTCGATACTCATGCTCCCGGGGCGAACCCGATGCCTCAAGGGCGGAGCACATTCACACGTAGGCCTCCAAGCCTACTTCAATCACACCAAACTCAGGGTTTCCTGGCTTACCCGCAACCACAGGGTTTCTCGATCGACCCAGAACGATTACCAACCAATACCGAGGGTTTTCTCACCCCTAACCGAAACCGCGGGTTTTCTCCGGTTCACCCCTAACCGAAACCGAGGGTTTTTCGAATTACCCTTAACCGAGGGACCACACTAGAGAAGCTATGTACACATTCATACAGCACACAGCACGAGTACCGTAAGGGTTGAAGTGCCAATCTCAACCCAGGGCATGGGGCTCCTAACCCACCTCCGAAGACGGTTCGGGGATAAGGCTGTCCTGAGGACCCGGCCCTATCCTCTCCGTCCTATGTCACGGTCGCCACTATGTTGAAAGAAAGAGGATGCCCCAACTTAGAAAGAATGAAAGAGATGAAGGCGCCGGGAATCGAACCCGGGCAACCTGCTTCTAAATCAGGCATGCTAACCACTACGCCACAGCCCCCGAGTCTCATAGGCCCTAATTCTAATTTATAACACCTGAGCGATTGCGCAAATTTTTCACAATTTCTCAACTTTGAGCGCCTATAACTTTTAGACCCTTAATCGGCGGATTATGTTTCGTCCACCATTAATTACTCTATCGAATGGCCGTTTCAAGATCTCTGTACAACGAACGTAGCTCGAATAATGGCAGAAAAACTAAAGGGTGTCAGAGTCCGGATGCCTAGACTGAGAAAGTCCCGGCACGAAAGGGTTAAGGCTATACCTATAGTGGTGGGTCAAAGTGGGTCGCGGGTCGGGTTTTACAGCGGGGGTTGGGTCGCGGATTACACAGTAACTAACAGAAAATTCTGACCCGCGTCCACATACTTTCCGCGTCCCGCGTGCATATTACATAGTTAGCTTTTGAAAGTAACCAAGGGTTCTGTTCCTAATTGCATGTCATTTTCTACAATATACAGTACCGATTGGCTAAAATAATGTTTTTTGTGAAAATGGAAAGGTATTCGCCTAGACTAAAATTTCTTACCGATCGGGAACCTGTTGACGCCTACAGGCATTTTTTGCTACTTTCATTTGTCAAATATACTCAAAGATGCTGTACTCGTAATATAGTGTGGTCTTACACTGGCTTGCACCAAAAGAGAATAGCTCGAGAATAGAATAACTCAAGAATAGCTGATGTCATTTAACCCTAAAGACTTATTCACTACATTTGATTTCACTGTTTCTTTGACAATTGGTGCCTATTAACTAATTACCATACATTGAATATAATTTTTAAATATTGCAAAATAGTGAACAACACTTTTTGAGAATAGCTAGAGAATAGGAATAGCTCGAGAATAAGGTTGGTGCAAACGGCCGTTAGTCAGTTACTCGTTTTAAGTAAATCAAGCCTTGCAAAAGCAACTAATAGACAATTTTGTCCCTTATTTTGTCTCCAAAAATGTGTCCCTTGTTCGATACGTGGTGTCCCCCATTGGGACTACCCGTGTTCCTAATTTAGTACATTCAACTAAAACAAGGCTGAGTTTACAATTTTCATAGCCGAGAAATATTTAGTGACTCAAACATTTTGTAAATTACTGTATTTGTAGCCAACACATTGACAATTAAATTGCTTTTTACTAGACGTTGTTTCCTTCAGCAATTTTATTTTTATTGGCAAAAGTTTTTCGTTTTATGAAAATTTACATTTATCTGTCCCTTATTAGGCCGTCTTCCCCTATGGTATCTTAAAAAAGGTGGGTCAAAGTGGGACGTGGGTCGACTTGAATGGTGCCGGTTGGGTTGAGGGTTACCCACAAGTGTCAAACCGCGGGTTGGGTTTGGTCTCGGGTCGAAAATTTTGATCCTCGTCGATTCTGCCTGCAAGGAACAATGCCCGATTCTTGTGTTAACGAAAGCAATGTTGCCAGATTGTTTTTGTGCATAGGTGAAGATTAGGATATATTTTTAAACATTTCACATCACTCATTTAGTACGTGTCTTCCTTCACCCAACTTCAATGATGAGAAACCTCCCCTCCACTTATGTATACATAAACTGTACGCTTCCGCTAATAAAGCCGACATTTTGATAATTTGGATAGTCGTTATACTTGCCCGTTTGATTGATCGCTCGAAAAATTTTCGAAATTACGCAAATTTCATAAAATTACAAAATTTGGTGGTCGAGACTCAAAATATATGCAATATATGCTACCGATCCGGATCGCCGATCCGAATTTTAAAGCCGATCCGATCCGGCGATCCGATCCGGCAAATTCAGCGATCCGATCCGATCCGGCGATCCGATCCGACCCCCAGATCGGTCGATCCGATCCGATCCACATCACTAGTATACATAGTTCTTTTCTTTAATTAAGGGGAAATTGCGTTTTTATTCCGCCTAGAGGCGGAATATTTAGAACCAAGTTTTTAGCACCAAGAGCACACCCTTGGTGCTACGAGCCACCACTGGGCCTATGCTCATCATAGGCCTAATATATGGCAGTCTTTTTTTTCTGCCATTGGGGGCCTGAAATTTCAAAACTAACCTAAAACTGCAGCTAAAATGCCGCAATAACATCTATCTGTGTGATGTTTAAGCTTAGGCTGAAATTTAAAATTGTTAGTATACGTACAATCATTTTGCTCGCGGATTTTCATTTAGGCCCCCCTTTGCTGTCTGGAGCTTGATAGACAGCTTGGAGATTGGCCAGCCTATCAGCTGCGTATGCAAATGAACTTGAGATTTTATTCCAATCAACAGTAATGAAAATTACGTATTTGATGCGACAGCCAATGAACTGGCAGTAGGTGGAGCTTTTACACACCAGTATGCAAATTAGTTTCGCCGCTGGGTCAGTAGTTAGCCAGTCATTTCATCAGTGGGTGCCGTGTTGGCGAGCGGCAGCAATTGCAGCCAGAGCAGGAGGAAGAGATTCGATCAAATGGAAGTGGAAAGATGGGTCCAAGCGCAGATAAGCACATGTATGTCTAAATGCTCGCCAAATGTCTGTTCAAAAAAATTGGGCTGCATCGATCTCATCGCCACAACGTTGCTCAACAGAATAGGGTGCCGCTTTTTCGCAGAAAACTGCGCAGATAAAAATTACCGTTTTTGCCCGTTAAAGTTGCAGCTCAGTTTTGAACTGAATCCATAGGCCAACTGCACTTATCTATCTTCATTGATGCAACGCACTTGAATCAATTTGAGAAATTTAAGCCTGAGCTAACTCAAGCTAATCCTTACTAAACGAATTTGATGCATGCAGTCCACCGTTAGGTAGTTACATAAGTTACACATGGAACAAAAATTCTGCTCGCTAGCTGCCGTCAACGGCAGTTTTTCGATGTCGGTTGGTTTACAACGTCCCTCAACCGTATAAGCATTACTTCAACCTGGTTGGTTCCAGACTGCTCACTGCAGCTCCAGCCAGTGAACCTGTCGGCACAGGACAGATAGAACTAGGGATGAAGCTCAGATAGGCCTAACCTGGGTCGTGCGGACCAAATGTGCGTCAGCCGGTGTCGAACCGGCTTCGCTATCGGTCCAGCCAGTCTCTAATTATTAAAGAATCATTGTGCTTTTTGCGCCACCACGGCGGAATTTGCCCCTTTTGGGGGCCTACTTGTTCTTGTTGTGCCACAGCAGAACAGGTCTTTAGTTTTGATTTTGGCGTTATAACACTAAACTGTGCAAGAATTGCGTCTATCTGTGTTAACTTGTTTTAACTGTTTATATACAACTTGACTTGACGGCCGTTGAAGTGGTGACTAGTGAGGCGTCTTGGATTGCAAAAAATTACTGTTGTGTAGCTATGTAGTTAGTCTACTAAAAATAGTTGCGCAACTTACTTTAGTGGCATGACTTCTGCAACAACTTGCTGTACTATTGATAGTCAAAATCTATTCTTTCCGTAATCACGTTTCGTTTTCCAACTATTTTTGTCAGACTTTAGCTTAGTGTGATATTACAATATATTATATGCATTGTTGAATAGGTTTAATGACTGTGACTGTCTAAATTACCAATTAATGTTTTAGCAAAATTATCACTGGTTCTGCAGACTTGCAGGACCCGTTTGGTCCCTAGTAGTACCTTTTGAAAACGATCCCTTTGGGACCGTTTTTGGCTGCTGTGCAACGAATCTACTGTGCTGCTAAGCTGGCCAGTGGGAAAGTGTCATACTCTTACCATTATGTACTGTTCCTTAGTCTACTTAAACACAAAGCCTTAATCATAAAATAGTTTACTGTCAGTGAGCTCAGGGAACAAGTAGACAAAATAAACTTCCACGCCACTGGGACACAGAGAAGTACAAGTCATACGACAAAATACGGAAATCAAAACCATATCCATAGTTTTTGTTTTGATTGGTCACTTGTTTCATGTTTCCCAGCGTTAACACAGTTTACTAAAGTTTGACCAAAAAATATTCAACATGAGCACAAAAAAACAAACCATATGATTTCATTAGGAAAGAACAAATTTCAGCCACCAAGAGTATGTACAGAATGTCCTACACATGTATATTCTGTTTACTCTTGGTATATAATTGGAACACATTCCTTTCGTAACGAAGTCTCGAGAAATTTTTGGTCAGACTTTTTTGCTTGCTGTTACGTATGAGTTAGTTACAGGACGAAGGTAAAATAAATTATTAATATATTGCACAATGAGCCAACAAGTATAAGCAGGATTTTAAAAATATAAAAAATATTATAAGCCACTAACAATTTCCAACTCTAAAATTGTGTTTTTGCAAATTTACAATTCGGACCTGTGTACCTGTGTACAGAAAAATTAAAACCCTGCTTATTAGTGTCAAATACTCCCAAACTAAAATTGAACTGCTAAAACACAATTAATAGCCCATATCAAGCTTACAAATATACAAGACTAAAATATAATAAAATCATTTTTAAAACATATATTTATATTTTTGTAAATTTTAAAATAGTATTTAGCTCGAACTTCGCAAACTTGACTCAGTTTGGCGCAATATGACTAAAATTACTACCAACCCTGTGAATCAAAGCTGAACATATACAAAATGGCTAACTTACTGATTTAATAATTGATTAAATCATAAGAAGTAATCAAGCTAAGACTATATTATGTATGTTAATTTGTTCTTCTAAAGAGAACACAATTTTATACTCTTGATGAGCAGTAGCTAACAAAGGACGTCAGAAAAAAATGTGATACACTACAAAAACACTCCTGAAGTATATCTTGTGCAAACGATAGACGTACAAATAAATACACCAACAAACAAGACAACTTAAGCAGTAAGTCGTAAGAAATAACTTGTCCAAAAATTTCAGTATAAACAGCTAACATCCACGTGTTCAAATGATTATATAATTATACATAATATATATTTCGTTTACTAAATCAGGGGGGGGGTGGGGGGGGCCGGCCCGGGGGGGGGGGGGGGGGGGTCCGTATGGGACCATTTAATTTTTCAGATTATTTTGTTTTAAAGTTTTTTTTTTATTTTTGGGGGTTTTTTGTATTTGTGAATTTTTTTGTTTTTTTGGGGGGTGTGGGGTGGGGGGGGGGGGGGGGGGGGGCGAGGGGGGGGGGGGGGGCGGAGTCGTGCGGATTATGATATAACCACAAAATAAAAATTTCATTTTATCTCTATATCATGTCTGTCATTTTCTAAGCCATATTCTTTTGGAAAAACATCTTAGTTTCTGACATTTCTCAAAATTTTCGTAAGTAAAGGCATCTGTAACGTCAGTTTTGCCCCCAGCTAAAAGTGTGCGTATATACGTACTATAACTACACCTGTCACTCTTAATACGTATGCTTCGTTTCACAACCACGTATATACTTTTAAGAACAGTAAAAAAGTTCACTGTAATCCAGAAAACACGTCTCGCAAATTTAACTAGCAGTTTTTTGAAACTTGGTTTTTTAAACTTGCAGTGATTATAATAACCATAGTAGTAACTTTCTAAACCATAGCTATTATTAATTGTTAATAATATGTAATTAAAGAATTTAACAGTGTGACTTATTTTCGTTGGGTGTATATTTGTGACCCCTTGGACAAGAACATAGTATCAGCCAATAAGAAATACTACTACTACTACTACTACTACTAATAATAGTATATAACATTCAGTTTCCGTAAGTAGCATGTTTAATACCGACAATTTAAGAACATTATTATATACTGTGCATATATAAAGCCAGTAACATAAAAAATGTAAAATTTCAAACGTACCAAGTGTATACGTATAATATTTTGCCGCCTTACACAGTATTAATTTTGACAACTTGTAAATGTCTATACTAAATACGGCAAAACTAGAACTTTTTTACAATTTTTTTTCTAATAATACAATCTTGACCTACTTTAAAATCATAGTAATGTATTCAATGGGGTTTATTAATCCGACAAAAACATAGCAAAAACTGTGCCATGTATATATCAAAACTTTAGTTTCAAACTCCTCAAAAGGAAACTACAAACTGAGAAAAACTAAGTTGAGAAAATGAGAAATACTGTAATAGTTAAGCCTCCAATATAAGATTAAACAGTTAAGCTACAATTAGTTAGACCTACTATAAAAACAATTAGTTCATAAGTGCAATACTGTTTCAAAGCAAAACAAATTTATAACGGCACTGCCGCTTAGCGCATAGGGCCTTATTCAAAACTGAGAGCCAATTTCTAAAAAAGCAAGAATACATTATAGCGTCTCACTCTATATACATAGATCTTCTATATTGAGTGAGACACTATTATGTGCACTTGCTGAAAGGAGTACAACGGGTTAGATTAAAATTAGTTTGCCTATAACTTGTGTCAAAGTATGGTAGATTTCCAAAAACTATGTGCACTAGCGAGAGCTGTCAAGACTTGCTGCGGCAATTTAAATACTCCTAGTTGTATTAAAAATGTCACGAGTTTTTGGCAAAACAAAGTTTAATCTAATCTGTTTAATCCATTTTAGAAATAGACGATTATACTATTTAGCAGATTAGACTTGGTCACTTTTCCAGAGACCAAAAACCTCTAACTCTCAACTCCAATTTCGGATAAGGCCACTAATTTTGCTCAGGTTATACACAATATTGACCAGTTTCATAAAGGCAACACAAGGGCAAACAAAATCAACACTATGACTCACTAGACGTTTCTCCGTGAGCACTTATCCGATGAAACTAACCACACAGGGTTAGTTCTTCGGGTATATTAGGCGAGGTCTTTCCCGTTACCCCAGCCGAGTCCGGAATTTGGAATTTCCTGAGCTTATTTGCGTAATTTGTACACCATTGGAGCAATTGGAGCATTGGACTCCTCTTGACCTCATAGCTTCAAAATATAATTTTAAAAAATTGAAAATTCTAAAAAAAAATTTAAATTCACTTTTTAAATGGAGATTTTTTTCGTCTCCTAAGGCTGGGAAAAGTTCTGGAAATGAACTGTCTATGCTAAAAGTTACAAACATTTCAAAACTTTATAAATATAATTTTTTAAGTTTGTATAGTCCGAATTGTCAGGAGGAGTCCATTAGTGCTAAAATTATGTAAATCGGCTCAGTACATTGCAAATTCCAGACTGAGGGGAATAACAAAAAAAACCCGGCTAATCAACCTTTGCTAGACTGCAAAATATTAAATTTTACACAGAATATTGGAATAGTGACTTGACTACCAAGTACCAAAGCGGATCAGTGCACGCGAACAAACGTGTGACAAACGAAGTCAGTCAGGGCAAACAATTAATAATAACAGTACGAGTTCAAGGTCAAAGTTCAAGTGCAGGAGGTGATGAGAATGAGAAACATAACAGCCGGGAAGCCAGATTGGCTAGACAAAAGTTTATCAGAAAAACAGCTGAATGCCTATCTGTTTTCCATATATTTCCAGTTCCTTATAAATACGTTTTTTCACCCATTAATCCCAGTCTAAACCTACTTTCCCGCTGCACAAAATACGTAGATGCAGACACAGAGGAGACAAAATGTGAGATTAGTTTATGATGAGGGCGAGGGAGCGTGCTAGAAAGCGGCACTGAGCCTGGATGGGTTGTGGGGAGGGCTGGGGCGGCAGGACAGGTCGCTAAGGCTGCCGTGCGGATCACAGTCGCAAGATGACCCCTGCAACAACCAGAGCTCAAAGGTCATGTTATCCATTGGATTCAACAAATGAATAGAAAAATTAGAATTAAAAATGGCATAAAAATATCTAACTCCCAATGAAAATCTCGAACTGCAAAGTGGGAAATCATAACGCAATGTCAGTCTAATGCAGCTGAATCAGACAACTGAACTCACTTGGTATCTTATATCACCCGACAAAAATTGATCGTCAACCCGAAAATTTGTTCGCGATGATGACGCATCACCTAAAAATATTGCCACCAAAATTAACATGTTATTTTAAAATATAACTAAAATTAAATACAAGCGAAAGCCACTTTCCATATTGTATTAATACTATTATTTATCTAAATATTCCAAATGCAATTAATTACGATTACATAAGAAATATTCTAATCTCTCCAAAGTTGTCAACTATTAGCTATTATATATGACTTTATGCAGTATCAGAAAGAGCGGACTGACTAGCTAATTTGATAATATTAGCAAGACCGTTTAGGATAATATTCCAAATAAAAAATATATAAGATAATACTAAAAAAAGCAAAAGAAAAAAGTTGCAACCAAGACCTACCGCTAGCAATATCAAGGCTACCAAAAACACCCGAATCTTTGTGCGGACTGGGCGGCCAAGGGGGCGCCCCAGTGGTGGTCGGCGTGCCACAATGGGAGCCAGTGCTGTCCGTGGTCGTGTCCCCGATGCCATCATCATTACAGTCCATTCCGCGTATACTTAAGTCACTGGGCAGATGGCCGTTGGAAAGCAGTGGTGAGGTGGGGTGGTGCAAGTGAATATTGGGTGGAATCAGGGGGTGGGACATCAGGTGCTGCTGAGGGGTGGGCGTGGTCAGGAGTCGTTTGATCAACAGCCAATAGAGAATGATACCGATAATAATCTCCACAACAATCACGTATAAGTGAATTAGCCACCACTGAAATTCAAATACACAATATGGGTTAGATTAATTGGCACATCTCTCACATAATATTATAATACTACAGCCAGGACCTGTTGCTAGCTTAACAAGTCCTAAAATGATATTGTAACCATTCTGTATGCTCAAAATGTGGTGATTAGTAATGAATTAATCTATATGACGACTTCGTAACGAATCATCTGATTTTACACTTACACTTTGTTACAAAAAATTGTAACTGAATTGTAAAATTGAGCAATAGGCTCCAGAGCACATAACTACGCAAAAAGTTCACAGATAGTATTATTATAATATACAGACAAACAGGCTTGAGACTTATATCTCAATAATTTAAATACGTAAAAAATCGTGTAAAGTCAATCAGTAACCTCATCATGAAAATATAGCTGTTGGTCCTTGAGGATGGCCACTGTTTCGGCCAGAGCGCTGACTCGCTCCTTCAGATGGTTGTTCTCTTCCTGCTGAGTGGCTGTCTAAAATCAGTCAATCTTTCAAAATACGTCAGAGTCAAACTCAAGCTAAGCTAATCTCACTCTAAACTTACTAAGCTTGACTACATACATTTAAAGTGTCAAAATTTTGTGAGGGCCTCGCTGACTAAATGTTTTGGTGCCCTCACTTTCTGATCCACAAAAATATCCTAAACATAGCGATATTTCTGGAAAAAGTACCGACACACACTTTTGCTCAGATTTTTGGGACCCTCTAATTAGGGGAATTTTCCCACCCCCATTTGCCATACACAATACAATGACTAGTATCAGCTATTACTTAAAAATAGCACAAAGTTTTGTATACATCTGAAAACACAAACTATTGCACAATATTCAGACAGCCTTTTCACTAAATTAACTACAAATATTTCTCTGTGTCGCGTCAATGACTAGTCTAGTCTTCCTACCAGCGTCTCCTGAGCCCGCACGCGTTCAGCATGCAGGTGATTCGTCCGATTACTGGCTCGTTGTAGCTCTTCAATCTGCTTGCGATACGTCCGACTCAGCTCAATCAAGTATTGCGTGCTCAGCGAGATGTTTAGCTCCAGAGCTCTGAGGCGGCTGTTCAGGCGGACTAGGGCTGACTCGTGCTGTCCCAGATTTCGCCCGGGCAGCACATTCTCTTGCTCCGGCACCTGTCCCACACCCCCCCGGGTCCCTGTCCCATTATTGGTCCTCTTCCTCTCGGTGGGCGGTTTCACTGTGGTGGGAACCGGGCTGGGAGTGGTGGTTTCCAGAACGGACGCAGTTTTCTCTCCCTTGATAACCGTCGAGTCAGGGGTGGGAGTGTCAGTCTCAGTGGAATCTTGTCCTGGGATATCCTCCACTTCGTCGTAGTCGTCTTCGCTACAGGCCCCATTTGTGGGATCGGGGGGAGGGGTGGGTTTCCCACTAGTGTCCGTATTTGGCTTTTCTTTGCCAGTGCCTTCAACAATCCCAGTATCCTTTTTGTCCGTTATAGTTTCTTTGGCCCCAATCTTGTCCGGCACTTTAGCAGCAGCTATCCCACTCTCTCCCACTTTCTCAATGGGAACAGGAGTCCCAGTGGCTTTATGGGGCCCGGGTTTGTGTTCCACAGTGGGCAATACGTCTCCACCAGTTATGGGAGGGGCTACAGTGACCGGAGCATTATCAGTGGGAAAGGGGGTAGGCTTAGCCTTGCAGGGTTGGTTGGTATGGTTGTGACTAGAGCCTAAGCCTGTGCCCGTGCCAGTCCCATTCTGACGTCGTCGTCCCAACAGGTGAGGGCGTACGAGCACGTTGAAATACTTGCATTGTCGACAGGGCTTGCGATCCTGACTAGCGGCGCAGGTCAGACACAGATGACGCAGTTTCCACACCGGACGAATCAGACTGCAGCCAGAGGCACTGCAATAAGAAGACGCAGTCATAACAATGCAAAGTCACGTCGTTATTCCAAAAAAACCTATTTCAAGTCCAGCTTTTTATAAAAAATAAAAAAAGTTTGTTTGTTGGCAGAGAAACTACGCGCTTTAAAAGTCTCAAAGAAAGGATACAGCATTAATGAATAAATTATGGTTGAGTCTGCCAATATAATAAAGTCAATTCAAGTTGATGAACATGTGATTATGTAGTTTTAATAATATAATATACCATATAGTCACACACACACACACACACACACACACACACACACACACACACACCATATACTAACTCATATAACAAATTACATATTATAACCTTTACTAAAATCAACACACCGCTCTTGTCCAAATCATACCTATAATTGTGCACTTCGGCATTATTACACGAATTGAGCTGCAGCTTCTGCTTCACACTAGTGATCAGTCCTTTGGCGTAGGTCACCACAGAATCCAGTAGAGTTTTATTCTCCCCCGCAGGCACCCCCTTTTGTGTCCCCTCAGGCTCCTCTTGTGCCGGGGACGCAGTAGTCTCAGAGGGGGGGACGGTGACAGGCTGGGGTGAGGGTGGCAGGGCTGCGTCCAAAGTCCCCCCTGATTCGTCCTGTGCTTCGTACTCCTCCACCAGTGACAGGCCAAACACTCGAATCAAGCTCAGGGGGCAATAATGCTCGGTGCCGTAGTGGGACAGAATTTCCACCTGAAATACACGAAAAATAAATAATTATGGCTCAGAGTTGATTCATAATATACTTACAGCCAATAATGCCAATATTACGCCACAAGTTGATCTTACACACATGGTGTGTACTATCGTCATCTTATTATTAGTATCGAGTTGTAAATATCGACTGAGAGGAATGTAATCATCTTAAAGCACTAAACAAATCAGCGTTGGCTCAGTTGATAGTTCGACTCTTTCTGCATCATTATTTCAATATCGTAATTCAAGTTTTGTTTCTTCTTTTCTTTTACTTAAAGTCAACTTTATTCTATTCCATATTCATACATTCATACCTTAAAATTATTATATAATAATATTTTAATAATAATACCCTCTATTGGTATATATACCTTCAGAAATTTCATATACGTCTTAGTGGCAATGGGAAATGACTGGATTTGCCGGGGCTTGTCGGCTGCCTCAATTTCTGCCAAAAGCTGCCAGTCGGTGGTGGGAAATTTGTAGCTGGCGTAGAGGCGCAGGGAACGAGGGGAGGAAGCGAACAGTTCGAAATTGGCCAGGTCGAATCGCGAGGGTTGTACGGTTTCGCAGAGCTCCACCACAAACCATTTGGGCCCGTCGGTGTCGCACGGATTCAGCATATACTCGTCACGCTCTTTTTCTGACAACAACATGAATTCATTTTTTACAAAAAAAGAGATTAATTACACATCTTCAGGCCATCTGAATGAATAGAGTTTACGACAAAAGCATAACTTGTAATTGGGTTGAAAACTTGAGCGGCCTCTTCGGCAAAATTAGGGGACTTCCCCTCCCGGATCAACCAATTATTACTGCGAATTATCCCCAATTTTTGCTAAATTTACGATAAAATTGTCATTTTATCCCTAATATTCCCGAACACCTCCGTCTTAGATGTACGAAAATAAGGTTTAAAAGATTACACTTTATCACAAACAGCAGAAACCAATTATACCTCTGAGTATGGATTTAATATTGCTGGCCTGTGGATTGGCTTGCAACACTTTGGCGCCACACTCGTGCGATGCGTAGTTGCGTGTTGGCGCAGTTGCGCCCATGCTCCCGGCTCCACTTCCCGCGCTGCCACTAGTACCGCCTGCGTCTGCAAATAAAAAATTGGCGCCAATCGTGAAACAGAATCAGGGTAGAATTGCGCAAACATTTCAACGGCCGTTAATTTTTACGGCGTTTCTTTATAAAATAATAGTTGAATTTCAAATTATAAAATCAAAGTTGAAATTTAAATTTTTCTCTCCTCAGGTCACACCATTCCATAATTTATAAAATTTTAACAATTTCAACGGCTGAAACCTTTCAACCGCTGAAATCAACGGCCGTTGAAATCTTTATACAATTGGGCCGAGGCGCAGGCCACAATCACAATAATATAAGTATACCTAATTGACCTAAACAGATTTTAGACTTTCTGACAAAGCTCCCGCCCCACCTCAAAATAAACTACTGCCACAAGCCCTACTTCATGCTGCTTCTAAAAAACCGTGTCCTGATGACTGAAGTCCAAAATCAGCTGTGAAATGTATGAAAAAGTCAGCAAACAGCCGAAATATTACGTAAAATATTCAAATCTCGCAAAAGTTTATACTTTTACATTTTACTTAAAAATTGTCAGATTTGTAAGTTTAAGTCCCCCAAACGTCGGGATAAGTCTATGGGCGACTCACAGGTCAAAGTCAACCCCCACCCCCCATATGAACCTATCCAACTGACTGGTGAGAGCGTTGGCCGGCGCCTGTGCGTGTCCCAGCTGCAGCCTCTCCTTCTCTCGCAGTCTGCTCTCGGCCCATTCGTCGAACGGCTGGAACTGACTCAGATGCAGCAGAAAATCCCCGCTGTCTGAAATGAAATATTTTAAAAAATTAGAAACTACCCTGTCAGTAGTTATTTTTTTAACAAGTGCTATCGCCTCTTTTCAATCCTCGCAATTATAAGTACACAAACCTTTCAACGACGTAGATAGAAACTAAAGCATGTATATAAGTACACGAGACTTGAAACATTTACTAAGTTTTACTGCCTACATGCATTATATAGAGCTTTATGCAGCTATAAACATTCTTGTTCCTATTTTTACGTAATATGCACAAGGCTTACGTAAATGGTTAGGCGTCAAAAACTATTCCCAAGCATTACGATGCGAACACAACAGATTGGGCCAATGACCTTGATATTCTACTAGAAAACGCCTGCTATGAAAAATCAACAATTATATACACGCCAATAAATGGGGATAAGCCGATGAACAAACATTTTGTCTTATCAGCAAGTTCACGCTTCAATTATGCTTAGCGTTAACATTTCCTGAAAATACTGCTGAATTGCGTATTGTACGTATAGTAAGAAATTATTAGCTACACGGATAATGGCAAAGGCGTGAACAAACCTGGTGCGGAGGGCTGCGTCGCGAGAGCTAAACGATATGGCGGACAGGAATCCAAGTTGGACCTACAAATAATAAAACGAATTATAACATATTTAATTGAATAAAAAAATTAACTCTTAATTTAATAAAAAATACAATAAATAAACGCGAAGAACTCGCGGTCAATTATATATATACTTAACATAAAAAAATACACAAGTTCGACTTGCCGATGACACCAATGTATATGCTTATGATACAGAATTTATAAATTCTCAAAATATACAGCCTCTTCATAAGACATATATAATAATTATGTCAAATGTCAAAAAATGTTCACATGAAAAAACCCAATTGTTAGAAAACTGCTGTAATTCTATGCTGAGTAACTTCGACTTAATGAACAGTCTGTAAAAATAGACAGCAAATAAGCAGTCGAAATGTTGAAAAAGACTCATAGAAACACAACCGACTCACGAATTGAACGTTTTATTTGTATCAACAGGCGTTATGGCACCGTCAGTGACTATACGAACGAACTGAAAACAAATACAAAACATAAATATTAACGACTATGAACGTTCAAACTGTAAAAGAGGTTTTATATTCCCTTAGATCTCTTGGGGTGCGTCGTAAGTCAAACTTTTACCTCACAAATATCAGCGAGCCCCTTTTTGATTGACGTTTATAAACAATTACCTACGGTATCACGAGTCACGACTCAGAAACACATTATATATATACGTTCGCAAATTTACAGTAATGCGGGAAAAACCCAACACTTTTTGCGGGGAAAAAACCTAGTGCTTCCCGGCCGAATCTTTAGACATAGTCCTTTTATAGTAAGTAGGTGGAAAGCGCATCCAAAACTGACTTACCACACCAATTTCCCTGCAGTTCTGACAGCTGTAGCATTCTTTACAAAATATCGAAATTTCGCATATATCGTTGAAAAATTCAAAAAAGTGACTATATGTTCGAAATTTTTGACTTGTCATAGTTTTGCAGTTTTGCACAAAAACTCTTTTGGCCAACGCCCTTTGCATTTTTTGCAATTTTCGAGTGAGTTTCCCTTCCTCTACATATACTTGTGGTGTTCTTGTGACTGTTCAAAAATTGTGCGGCAAAAAACTCTATTTTGTTTGACGACATTTTTTGCCAAACTCACCCATTGTGGCTGTGAAAGTTGACTGATCTGGGGTAAGAACATGCGGAGTATTCATTAAAACCGTTTATTTGGCCGCAAAACGTCGTTTTTTGGCCCATACCCCGACACCCCATACGAAACCTGTTTTGGTGGTTTCAATTTTTTGCGTATTGTGTAGGATTTCGCTGCTGCATGCGCATATACCAGGGTTGGTTTTTTTCCGGAAAAAAATTATGGCCGGAAAAAAACGGTTTTTTCAGGTTTCTGTCCAGTTTTTGTTCCGAGTTTTTTTTCGATGCCCAAAAATAGCGGTGAACTACTTTTGGACTGTAATTTTATACTTTCCGTCAAGTAACTTCATTATTATTTGCTGGTGACTTTTCAATGCCTATTTTCTTTTGTCTGCACTAGATATATGAGAGAACAATCATATTATTAGCCAGGATTTCTGTTTTAAGTTTTGCCATTGTTGAACTTTAAGTTTCAGTTTTAATAGGTTAATTTGGGAAAGGACTAAGGTGGGGCACGTTTAGTCACAAAAGGGGTTTCTGAATTAGTGGAAACATAAGGCGCTGGCATGTGCAAAGTGCAGCTGAGCTTATCATTCGTTATCCAGCCTTTGAACAAACATACTTGCTTTTCAACACTGGAACAAAAATTGATTGATGATTAAAAAAATTAATTGATTAATCAATTGATTGATTGGTGACGAAAAAAAATGATTTTTAACAGTTTATTAAATAAATTAATAGGGGTTGTTTTTAAATTTATTTTAAATTGTTCTATAGAATTTTCATAAAAAATGTGAAAACCGCCATATACTTTTCGCTACGAAAGAGTCAGAATTGCGACCGCTTGGCGCCTAAAGATAAGCTTCCTTGGTTCAAATAGAAGAGATCAATCCGTTGGGGAGGTACTAGGTACCTAAAAATTTCATGCTGATCCATTCTGGTTCAATACGTCGATTTGATCTTAGAAATTACGTGCAGCAACAGCAAAAAAATAAATCCACTAATAGAATAGAGGAGACTACCTAGTATATACCTATATACCTAATAAAAAAGCTGTAATATGGTTTAGGCCCATATACAATATAAAAACCTGGTATAATAATAAATCTAGTTCATAGCAGTGACAGACCCGGTTCATTACTAGTGTTGGGATTTTTTTCGAAACGTACCCGAACCCGAACCCGAACCATGCGTACCCGAACCACCCGAACCCGAACTTTGGCGTTGGCCGAATCAACTGCATTACATTACACACTTACTGTGTTTGAATATAGAATGTCAAAAAAGTGTGAAGCAATTAAGTCAACGACTAATACATACGTCAAGGAATAAATACTTTTAATATTCAACGTTGAATAAAGTGATTAGTCAGCAAAAAACTGACTAAGTTTCATGCCTAATTGAATCATATTCCATTTCCCGCTTTGTTTCGATTTTTTAAAAAAAGTGATGAAACGTGTAGGTGCTAGTGTTTGTGACCGGCCGGCCGTTCGGTCAAAAACACTAGCCGGCCAGTCACTTCAGCCGGTCAACCAAATAAGGCCGTCGTAACACTGTGACAGGCTAATTTAAGACGAAATTATTCTCTGGATTTGGGTGAATTTGTTTTTTCTAAAATTTCTGCCGGGTCGGCCGGCCGGCCGGCTTACGCGGCCGGTCACAAACACTAGTAGGTGCATTGCACGGGGTACTTGTCTCTGGAAAGCAGAAACTTGCGCAAAAAAATTGCGTCAGCTTCAATATTTAAGCTAATAAAACTTTATAAATTGCGTTATGTTACATTACATATGACCAGGGGCGTACACAGGATTTTGAAAGGGGGGTCGCACGTTGTCCACTTTTTTGTTCAATTTTTTGCGCTCACAATTGTGGGGTCTGGGGGCGTCAGACCCCAGAAACCAATAAGTCTTTTTGGCAGTGTGGTTTACATAAAATGTAATTTTGGCTAATTAAATTGAACTTACTGTTGCGGGGGTCTGGGGGCGGCAGCCCCCAGAAAAAATGGAAATTTTTTAAATTTTCAGGCCGACTTTAGTCAGCTGGAGACGTATCAAATTTTATTCCACAAGACAACTAAAGCAATAGACGGGAACGTTACATCAGATTACATATTACGTATTACATAAGTAAATTCAGCATAATGTACTCTTGTAGTACATGCGTAGGCTTTGATAAAAGATAATAACAAGGATTAGTAAACCACAAAGTTGCAGGGGTCTTGGGGCGGCAGCGCGCAGGAAAAAATTCGCAGAATTTTTTTAGGCTAAATTTGGTCATTTGGAGACGTATCGGAATTTTTTTCGGCCGGGCAATAAAAACCAAAGGGGAAACCCTTGTGCACAATTTCTTCAGGTTCGACCAAAAGGGGGGGGGGCTGCGACCTCCGCGACCCCCCCCCCCCTGGCTACGCCCTTGCATGTGACGTTAAGGTCTTTCGAATGAACAAATTCATAGCTCACTATTGATGCGCGTAACCGCGACATTTTGTGATTACTCTTCGATTGTGTATATAAATAACTAAAAGTCTAAGGCAGATGCACACAAAAAATAAACACTTCACCTTATCTCGTTGCTCAGAGTCATTATAGCACTCTAAGTTTATGAGTAAAGGTAGGTAACCCCCGGACTAGACGTCCGGCTGATTCAGCCTCTGGGTTTAGGTGCTTGTCTCGTTTGGTAGCCCTGAAGCGTCAGGGGTGTCATCTACACGCGGGAATCCGTGAAAGGGGGCCAGCCCCTCTGGCACGGGCCCTTCTCGCTGTCACGATGCGCGATTGTGACGAAACACCAAAAAGTTTATGCATGACCGCTGCATTCTATTAAAAAATTCTTTTGCCATTTTCGAAAGCTGGCGCTAGCGAATTGTTCCCGCGAACAGAGTTGAATAGATGATGAATGATTTAGATTCAAGCCTTCGCTTGAATTCGAACAATTTGAGAACACACACGCACACTAACACGTGTGCAGCCTTGCTGCGAGGAAAGCAGCAAAAATTAGAAAATTTTGGGATTGTTTGAAAAATGCTAAGTTAGTTCTAGTATTTATTATACTAAAAAATGTTTATTATTTTTGGAAATTTTAAAAAAATTCGGTATAAAAATTTTGTAATTCGGTCAGAAAATTTAGGTACCCGAACCACTTTTTGCGTCCCCGAACCCGAACTGAAAAAACCGTACCCGAACCTGAACCCCAACTTTCGTCCCAACACTATTCATTACTATTACACATCCAATAACGGATAGCTTCTGGTTTAACCGTAATACAAATATCAAAACTTGAAGTCAGTAGCATTCCTTACTCGCATTGCCAATTACATCATAATCTATCCTTAATTATTCGCAAAACAGGCCTACTATCGCTTTTCAAACGGTTTTAAAGCGTTTTGAGCAAGTTTAAACTTTACACGAATAATGTAAGTTTCGAATTTTTTACGTTTTTTTCCGACCCCTGGAAAAAAACAGAAAAAACTTTTTTCCGGGAGTTTTTTCCGGTGCCCAACCCTGGTATATACATACACCACTTAAATACGGATACGGAAGACACGGGCAGTGTTCGTGCACCGTTTCTAACGTACTAAGCGTAAAAATCTAGTTTCAACGCATACACTATAAAAATGCGTATATATTATTTGAGCAGAAGTCATTTCTGCCGAAAAGGGTATATACAATTCTGAGGAAATATTGTCAAATGGATGTCGGAGCGATGGCTTTTTTAGTCCATTGGTAGGTTTTTTCCCCGCATAGGGTTTTTCCCCGTAGATTTCGAGGCTCATTACGCAGAAACGTGAGCAGTTAGAATCCATTTTATTAGTGGAATAGTTGGGCGAAAGTTGCCCGTTATAACATCCACGAGCATTAATGGATCCGATTTATGTGGAGCACGGGACGACCCGATCACCCGTCATCATCAAAAGTTGACAATTTTTAATAGAACACTTTCAAAGCCTAGACTGGTTTCCCCCTTGAAATCAGGTGGATTTTTGCGACCTTATATAATTCAAATTTAGGATGTCTCTGAAAAAAATAATAAACGATATACCAGACTGGCAGGACTCAAGCTGGACAAACTGGTGATTGATGCTACTTCTGTCAGAGAAAATCTGAAAATAATAGGAATATATATTATATATATAATTTAGTGTGAAATTTGTAAAAATTGTTCCACAAATTCCTGAAACTGTTTAAGGTGGTCTTTGCCGCGGGGCGGGGTTTTGTTTTTTTCCTTTTTGGTTTTTGGTGGTGGGAAGTTTATAGAAGAAACTCCTTAATCAAGTTAATAATTAAATCGAGTTAATAATTAATTTATACTTCATAGCCACGTTCATACATAAAACATATATATACGCATACATGTACACAGGGTCTCAGTCAGGGGGGCTTGTCCCTGAATTTTAGGGGGGCGGGGGCTTGTCCCGACGTTTCGGGGACTTGAGCAGGTAAAAGCACAATTTCGAATTTTTGCCTAAAAAAAGAGAAAATTTTTGGCAAAAATTGGCTATTTCTAGCAATATTTTGCTTTTTGCTCATTTGTGAAGCATTTTACGCCGATTTGGGTCAATGTTTGAGCGTTCGGGCACCTTTTTTTCAGCATCAAGGAGGGGGGCTTGTCGCGGTTTGTCAAATCTAAAGGGGGGCTTGTCCCGGAATCTCAAATCTGGGGTGGAATTGTACATCTGTGTACATACGTATATATTATTTATAATACATGTACATCTGTGTACCCCCATGTACATCTGTGCATATATATTTATAATAAACCAACGAACGATATCTTACATTATATACAATATGAGAGACCCAAAATACTGCGACATTTCAAAATGTTTTGTTCCATATATACAAAAATAGGATCTGAAAAACAAGATCAAACAAAAGGTAGTTAAAATTGAAAACAAGGTTGAGGTTTAAAACTTGCACAATACATTAACTCCAGCTGCAAAACACGATAACTTTTTTGGCCAGAATATTAAAGCAAAGGTAAACTTAGCCATCACATTGGCTTAAGTCATTCTTGTTGACAATACGACTTTGCCTTCACCTTATGTACCTGTGGGTAAAGTTAGCCTAACTTTACCTACAGGTAATTCTGAGAATACGATATACGGCCCCTGCGGTCAAGTCAGGGCATGAACTAACACGCGCATGAACCAAAATATACAATTATACAAAAAAATCGAAACTGCAACAGTAACAGTTTGTGCCAACAACAGACCAACCAACTGAACGCTAGCAAACTTGCAACGGCAAGCATAAACTTGGCTGCGCGCCTATGTAAGATAAATTCAAAATCACGGTGTCACGTCACAACGTTTTTTGAAGTAATTACGTCATGAGAAATTAAAGCCAGAATTTTCAAATTCTAGAACAGCTCTAGATTTCTTACACACTATAATTTAAAACAATATCAGCCAGTAGTAGAGTGCAATCGGTGAGGAAATGTCCAAATATTCATTTTTCAAATACTATTTTTATCATGTAAAATCGTGGACGAAAATCAGACATATAGACAAATGCATTGAGTTGGAGAATAATATTTGCGACAATTATAGATCGATCAAAATACATTTTTCACAGTTTTGTTTGACTATTAGTGTATCAAAGAATAAGTTTCTACAGTAATATTTTTGTTCGTGTTTGTTGGCTTTGTTGCGGGCTTTTGTTCATTTGTCTGCCTGTGCCAACGGATTTTTGTCTGTTTTGGTTGTTTGTGTGGGTGATGTACAACTGTACAAGAACAGGATAAATGATTAAATGACAAGTGTTATAATGCGGTTCTGTTTTATGTTAATTACACTCGTCCACATACTTCAGTATAATTTTGTCAACTGTATTGAACCAAGAATGTAATGGACTCAGAGGCAAAAATATTTTTATTTTCGCTTCTTCAAGAAGGGCAAGCTGCTAAACAAGGCATTTTACATCTGATCACGTGTGATTTTGATAAAGCCTCTGCTGTTTTCTTGCCGACAAGTAAAGAGAATGCATTTATGTGCTCTGGATACGCTTGCACTGCAGTTTTTGTACGTTTCGTTTGATTCTTTATGTTGGATAAACGACTTGTTTGACAGTGCATTCAGAAATTACAGTTCTCTCAATAATAGATTTAAGACTCATTTGATACATCGATGACATTTATGTGCCTAGAGTGCGAGCCTGTAAATGATATTTTGGGAAACAACTTTAATTAGATGTGTCTTTTGGTGGATTTCACCTTTTGTTTTGTCACTGCCAGTTGACATTGCCACCTGCCAGGTGTATTTGCCTCCAACAAGAAGGAAAATTGTTTAATAACAAAACTTGTTATTAACAACTATTTATGTTTTTAGCGCTATTTGACATCATTTGAAGAAGCGCAGAAAGCCGAGGCACTAAAGATTTTGAAAGAAGCCGAAAATGCACTTGCCCGGATGCACGACAAATTGAAAAAAATAGAAAAGCAGTATACAACTGAGAAGGTACATATGTTTTTCATCCAGAAAGACCATTGGCATTAAGTATTGTTGTCATAATAGGACTATATATACGTATTATATATATTTGCACAGGAAGCATATATTGACAGACAGAACCGGTGCAGGTTCGGGTTCGGCAGGGAGGGAAAAATTCAAACTCACATTTTTTCAATGTAAAAACACGTTTTTATAGGTTTTCG
Organism: Trissonchulus sp. WLG1_4; assembly: GCA_030248245.1. Classification (NCBI taxonomy): domain Eukaryota; kingdom Metazoa; phylum Nematoda; class Enoplea; order Enoplida; family Ironidae; genus Trissonchulus; species Trissonchulus sp. WLG1_4. Next base: position 39,399 of record JASANF010016400.1, on the reverse strand, counting down.
GACGCGCTGAGTTTATTTTTAGCCCTTTCCAAGCAAAAAAACGTGGATTTATTGCTTTTCGAAAAAAATCAAATTTTGTCGAAAATCATCATTTTTCGACATTCTGGGGCTAATTTTCGAAATTTTTCACCGATACAGTCGTAATATCAGTCTGAAGTTTGATCATCATAACGTAACTTGTAATAATATATTTGATTCAGCATTGTTTTTAAAATATTCTGCTCATATACCAAAAATGTTAATTATATACAATATATATAATAGGCGAAATATGCATCGTTAAACTGAGCTCACATATTAATTGTTATTGTTTATTTTTGCATAGACAATAAATTAATTACATTTTCCGACAAAAAACAGCCATTTTTAGTTAAAAGGAGCAATTTTTAATAATGAAGAATAACATAATTACGAATTTAAAACGTCACTGCTGCTCAGCATCAGGCTGGCGCTGACAGCCAATTTCGGTTCAAAAAGCTTTATTTATGATTCCACAGTAGCAAGTATCCTTTTATTTGATCCAAGCAACTAAGACTAAGCCTTTCCTAGCCCACCTACTAAGCCTGAGCCTAAGCACTAAGCCTAAGCCTGAGGCCTAAATTCAAGAAAAAAAACTGCTAAGAAGCATCAGAAATACCTTTACCGCACTAAAAGCCCTTACTAGAAATTACTGCTATAGCCCGGAATTTGTACTAAACGTTACTTGCGCTGTAACGCTTCAGCCTGATCCTGGTAGCTTCAGAAAAAGTTTTGTAACTTTTCAAAGCCTGAACCGTTTTGCACAATTTTTTCAGCATTTAGTAGCTTAGATGTTACTCTTTCAATGGTAGCAACAGGTTTTCATTTGATTCAGTATTTTTGCCTAAATCCATTTTTGCGCGAAAAATTTCATGTAAAGTTTAATTTTTGGACAAAGTTTGATTTCCAGCTAAAGCTTACATCCTACAAGTTTCTAACCTAGCCTATTCGTAAGAGCGTTCAATTTTGACCCCCTCTGGGTTTGGGGGATACGGGGGGACTCCGGATCATTAGTCGAAAAAATGCCGTTTTTCCGACTTATTCCACCCCTAAGGGTTTTAACACCAATAATTTCTACCTAGATTTTTATTAAAAGGGGCGACAGCTATTTTGGGGGCTAGAGATCAGATTGGGGACCTGGCTGACGATGGGGGTTCTATATTTTTATTAAAACATGGGGTAGGAAGCGATTTATGGAAATTTCCCCCCCCCAGCCGAACCTTGACCGACAGAACCATCTAATACGGTATGCTGAGTTTGGAATTAGCATTGCGTCAAGGTAGAACCGAGTTCAACGTTGATGCACTTTACGCTCGAGATCGGATCGGATCGGACCGAAGCTTTCGGTGTTTTGACGTCAAAAGAAACATCTTCTTCTTTCGGGCTTTAGAAATTGAGACTGGGCTAGGCTAGGGCTATAAGCCTAAAGACTTGAAACATTGTATGCTTTTTATTTGCTACTTGTGGACAATGTGGACATTTATTTATTTGCTAGTTGTGGACATGTAGATATATACAATAGCGTATTTAGGGGGATGGGCTGGGTATGCCGCCACCCCTCCACCTTTTGCGGTCTGAGCACACCCTTGGAGGGTCGCACGCAGCCCTCCAGCCTAGCCCATGTGTGGCTCACGTTGCTCCGCACCCCCACGGTCTCACTCCTGGTGCAGCTCCCCCTTAGCGAAGTCCATAGTTAAACTATCGTGACCTTACGTGAATATAGTGTGTCCTGCCGCGACTGATACTGTAATATACACGGACTAATTTTCGTTACCGAATTTTTGTGTTTTTTTCTGTATTTCAGTGGATGTTATTGATCAAAATCGCGAAGCATCACTTGGAAATTTTGAGTGCTGACTTTGAGCTTTACAAGACGATTATTATTATCCTCAATATGAACTTGCAAAGTTACATAAAAGCCGGTGTCTGTATTCGGTGTGTTATTACTCATTCAAGAATAGATTATATATTTAGATTCATACAGTCATAGTAAAAAAATTAGCAAAGGTTTATATATATACTCGTTTAAGCTAAAAATATTATAATGTGGATTCATTAGAAACACTGATGTAACCTAGATAATGTTGTGTAATTTAGCGTTTGCCTCATCATCTCTATCAAACGGTTTGCGACCGGGTGCTAACATTTCGCAAATACACTCAACTATTGAAAATTAACTGTTTGTGCTTTTAGACGAGCTTGGAAAATCTATGAATCTGCCTATACGTCAGCGACTCAGTTGGCTAGTGTCTATGACGTTGACGCCACCAACCCGGAACCGGTGAAGACGAAAAGTCAACTCTCAACGTTGGAGAAACAAGATGATCAATCTTCGAACAACATCTATAGCAATAATAACAATATCACTTCGCTGTTGGACAACTTTACGGGATATTGTAATGGTGTGTCTGATGTTTTGATTAGTTTGAGTGAAACTGTGCCGCAGCATAAACAGTTTTGGGGTAGTTCAAGAGTAATGTCTATATACATATTTATGTATATCTCTTTATGATGATGTGGTTTATTTAGAAAAAAAATTGGAAAACATTCCATATAATGTACAGGAACTTATTATGATGCTACTGATTCAAACAAAAACGATGTATATGATATGCCAAGTCAATTTACGATGTAACGGCTCAAAATTTGGGAGGTGGGCTTTTTTGGGGAACCCCGCCTTGATCGACCAAAAATGCACTAAATTTAGCAAAATTTTTGCAAAAATATGCCATTTGTATATACCCAATTTTTGGGGACCCTTCCCCCCCTCGATTTTAGGTGCCCTCCCATCCCCCCTCTTACAGGTATGCTACAGAACTTAATCTAAAGAACATCTCTCGGTTGCAGATTCAAACGAATGCCCGAAGCCGCAGTCTCCGATGTCGCTTGGCTCTGATCCGGACGAATTCACCACGCCGCCCGAGAGCTGTCATGATGAGCCGACCGGCAGTCGCGGAAGCCTGACCGGTCGACAAACCAGGGCTGCTTCACTGGGCAGTAGCTACGGGTCACCTAAACTGACAGGCTTGGCACAGAAACCTAAACAAGCCTTTGTACATAATTTCATGGAGTAAGCTGAGTACATTTATAATCAAATTTAATGTATATAATGTACTTATTGACAGATGCACAATGGCATTTTGTAATATTTTATTTATTTTTATAGTGAACTATTTAATTTACTTTTAATTTAGTTGTAGAATTGTAATGCAGACACAGCGTTTTAGGCAAATTGTAATGTATTTTACAGTATATATAAAATTTAGTTTATACTCCGCTTTTGGCGAAGGTAATTGTATAAAGGCGAAGTTTAATAATGTATTAATCTTGGCATTTTGAAATAACGTGGGAAGGTAACGGGGGTCCGTGTAGGGCACTATACCTTGAGCGGCTGACCCCCCTACTCGGTTGTGGTCACTCTTGAAATGGCACCCATGACGCTCCAGGGCTTTGTAACGGAGATGAGCACCGCACCCGAGGGCGGACACGCCAAAGGATAGTTATCTATGCGCGGGTTACCTTTGCTACCAGTCCCCAGTCTGGGTTCACTTATTCCATTGTTGACTTTGTGTTTTAGACGCGAGCCGGGTCTCGTCTTCGAGGACAGCCACGAGCTGGACTTTGAGCACTGTGCGGAAATCATTGGGACTCTAAAGGCTGCCGTCTGTTTCGGCTTTGGGGCATTTCACCTGTGCATGTCCATTTTGTCGCCGCGGGTCATGAAAATCCTGCATTTTTTTGGATTCCACAGTGACCGCAGTCTGGGCATTCGATCGCTCAGATATACGGCCAAGAGTGACTCCATGCGTGCTCCCTTTGCTGTGTGCGTGCTGCCATTTTTCCATATTTAATTTTAGTGCATTTCTTAGGAAGCTAAGTGTTATTAAGATTGAGATTATTTAATGAAACCGGCCGGCGGCTATTGAGTGCTGTTGACTTAAGTTTGATCTTGATTACAAAATATGTAAACTGAATTTTGAATTATGCCAGTGATTGTGCACACGAACAAACAAAACTAACTATTTATCTAACTAACTATCTAAAACAAACATAACTATTTGATTTGATGATGTTATGCACGTCTTGTAAAAGCGAAAAGAGCTAAAAATGCAGAACTATATATTAAAATTCCGTATTTTTCGGTCTGATTAACACCATGTTATAAACTGTATGTGGGTTGTTTTTTTTTTGTCGCTTTTCGCCGCAGCCCCCCCCCCCCCCGGATCGGTTACCGATCCGATCCGGGATCCGATCCCTCCTACTGTATATATGTTATAGTTTCGACTCTTTCTCTGATTTATTTTTGTCATGTAGTTCGCACTCCTATCGTATCGTAAGGACTCACAATGCCTGGTATAAAATTATAAATAAAAACAAAAACATTAATTGGTAATGTAAACAAAAAATCACAATTTGGCAAATAATTAGTATTTGGTTGCAGCCTGCTTCTGTTGTGGTACCAGACGGTGGCCAAACCATTTTTTGCGCCGGACGGAGCGACAAGTCGCGCGGGTCTGGCGGAGGCGGAGCGATTGCTCGAAGGACGCAACTGCGCCAAGCTGCCGCACAAAAGCGTGCTGGTCTATTATTTCCGGGGCAGAATCGCTAGACTGAAAGTAATTTATGTCTTTGGAATCAACTGAAGTTTGATAGTTTGAGTATTCGGTGTTTAAATTTTTTTTATCATTTTTTATGCACTGTGTGGTGATGCAAAGTCCTTTTTCACCTTTGGAGAGCGGACTTGGTCGTAGGAAAATTCTTAAAAGATTAAGTATATAACAGGAATCGTGAAAAATATATAACATATAACAGCAAGCCCCGAATTTGTACTATGTTATTTTTGGTACTATTCTATCCGTCTGCATTTATTAAGAGCTTAGTCGCCACTTTTTAGTCCACGGTATTTTAATTAATTGTTGTTATTATTGTGATTATTTCAGACACAGTTGGACACTGCCTGTGACATCTTTCGCGATGCAAAACAATTGACCAATCAAAATGTTGATCTGCTAATGATGTGCAACTACGAGCTTGGTAAATTTAACTTAGCGTGATTTACTTCCCGGTAACGACATGGCACTGTGCTTAAGTACAGTTAACTAACGTGGAAAAATGCGGATAGCTTAAATAGACTAATAAAAAATAATCGCTGGACTCTGACACAATAGAAAACACAATTCATTTCAGGATAATAACTGATTTCAGTCACCAAGAGTATATACAACGTGTAGTCGCAGAAATCACGCCACCTGTTTTATCTCAGGGCAAGCAAGTGACTTTAATTTGTTTTTGTTAGTTTGAGTAGTATCTCAAATGTTAATCTTAAATAAAATACTGTGGTACTGGGTTTTTTTGCGCAAAAACGTTCGCAATTGCGAAACAATTTTTAGGATTGCGAAAAAATTTCAAACCTTCGGAGGTGAACTTGTAAGGTTTATGCGCCGATTTTTGTGGTTTAGTCGGAAAACATTTCCGATACGTCCCCAATTGACCAAATTTGGCCTAAAAATTGAAAATTTCTCCGACTTTTTCTGATCCCCTAAACCCGGATTCGTGCAACTTTATGACGTCTTGATGTTTCTACTGACTGTGAATGGGACACATTTTCTTCCATGTATCATCACACCGACTGCATGTAACACTAATATAGACAGTATATATAATAGGGGTCGGAGACTCGGAGGTGACATAATTAAGAAAAGAAAACTTGGTCATTGGCCGGGTCTTCTGAAATTTTTTACGACTGAACATCGATTGTGAAAATTGTGAAAAGTTACACAAAATTCTCGGGACGGTTCCAGAAATTTAAAGAAAAATGTCAAAATCGTTGCTTTTGGCCAAAACGGGTAAAAATTGCGTCAGTCTTAATCCTGTATGGGCGTAATAATGTTTTATTAACATTTAAATATAAAATCTACTGCATTAAGTAACAAAAGTAAGTCTGCGAAAAAAAATTGATTTTGCGAAAAAAATTTCAAGCTTTTCGCAAAATTGCGAAAATTTGCCAGCGAAAAAAAAACCCAGCTGTGGTAATATATACTCAGTAGCTTATAGCTCAGTAGCATTAGTGTATAAATCACTGAGTAAGTTTCAGTCCTATTAGTTTAATTAATTAATTTACAGGCTGGTGCTTGTTGCTGAAGATGCAGTGGCAAGAAGCGCTGGACGTTTTTAGCCAGTAAGTTTCTTTAGAAAATACTGCTGACATTTGGGACTGTGATGATTTGTATGTATATCTTCAAACGCTTTTCTTATCGTCGGTTTAGTCAGTGACGAAATAAACTATTTAATAATTTTTATTTTTGTTTTTCATTTGTGTTTTTATGTAACTTCAGAATGAAACAACATTCTAAATGGGCCCCGAGCTACTATCATTATTTATGTGCAAGTAAGGAAATTTATTGTTCTAACTTCTTACGGAGGAGGTTAAGTACTAGCGGGCCAGCTTAGTATAAGTATATAACCTTCTGATTTCTCTAAAATAGGAAGTTATCTATAGTTCGTGAAGAAGCTATACTAGATTTTATTTTTGTCTATTATTTTTTAAATTTAGTGTTATTTTGTGGTTTAGTGTTTTATTTTGGTATGCGTCGACCGTTTAAAATCTGTGAAGCTGTAAGTAGAGCCTAACTTCTTTATGAAACTACAATACTGATTATGTTTGTCGGCAAAGTCACGCTCCTAATAGTTATAAGATCAGATTGTGGCGTGATATTTTGAAATTCGTTGGCTGAACAAATATAAAATAAAGCCAGTCGAGTTTTATGTTTTTTGTGCGCCAGTTGAATCCGCTGCGTCCATTTTTTATAATAATTTCGGGTTGCCTGTGATTTAGTCTGCGCTGGTTCCCTGGGCCAGTTGGACGTCTCGCTGGCAGAGATGCGATCCGGGCTTCGGGTGGTCCGGCGAAAATCCGATCCCATTGAATCCTTCGTTTGCTACAGGGTCAGTTTGCTGATGTGGCTGAGCTGGAATAATGTTATTATGCTAGCGTTTGCTTTGCTAATTGCTAGTGTCTGGATCATCAACCTGACGGGGTTAAAATTTTTGGGGGGCCTCTCCGGCCTAATTTTGGGGACCCCCGCCCAGATCCACTAAAAAAACCTTAGATTTTTGCTTTTATATGTCCCCCCCTGTTCTGTTTCAGATGCGCCAACTGAGCACCCTGCAGTGTCCCCCTCCGGAGCCCTCCCTGCCGCCCCCGTCCCCCCCGTCCCGGTTGCCCCGCTGGGCCCGTCGTCGCGTCGCCCCTGGCAACCACCTGGTGTGTCTGTGCGAGGACTCAGTCTCGGCAACCTGCATCCTGCTGGCCCTCGAGCTGGTCTACCTGTGGCGCGCGTTTGGCTCCTGTCCCGTCAGCGGCCTGGCCCACATGTTGGCTGGTATGAGCACGTCCTTTTATAGTCTGACCAAAAAGTGTTTGTGTCGAACTTAATTGCTTCATAGCAGCTTACCTGTTTGAAGTAACACCCATAATGTATTGGTCATTCGGAAGCATTTTTGATGGAGATTGGTATGCTTCGTGGGTCTCCGATTTTGCCGTCGCAAGCCCTTTTAAAACATTCAGGGGGTAAAGTTGCGGTTGGGGGGGGGGGGTGAAAGCCCATGAATACTTGCGAGCTATTGAATCCTGTCAATGTAATGCTTCAGTGGTGGAAAAGTGTGATGTGGACTTGTATCTGGGCGCGCTGAAGTTTCTGATCCAAGGGACACTTTTCGCTCAACTGGGTCGCAAGGCTGTTGCTACTCAGGTATTGGTAGTGATGCTTTTCCTGAACTGCAGTCTGACAAAATATAGTTGCACCACTTGACAAAACGTACCATGTGATTTTGTTACGGAAAGAATACAATATCTTGACTATCTTAGTACAGCAAGTAGTCGCACAAGTCATGTGCATGTCACTAACGGCCGCTTGCACCAACCTTATTCTCAAGCTATTCTTATTCTTTTGCTATTCTCGAGTGCTGTTCACCATCTTACAATTTTCAAAAATTATATTCAATGTATGATAATTATTTAATGTGGACTTATTATCGAGGAAACAGTTAAAACAAATCTAACGAACACGTCTTTCGGGTTGAACGAGATCAGCTATTCTTGAGTTATTCTATTCTCGAGCTATTCTATTTTGGTGCAAGCCAGTGTAAGATAAGTAAGTGGCGCAACTATTTTTCGTCAGACTTTAGTGCTGCTATGCTGAGTTCGAAGCTTTTACATAATTTAACATGGGATTCACAATTAAATTCACTGTTTAACTTTAGATTCTGTCTAAAACCCGGTTCATAGTTGTCCGTAAGGGTTGTCCGTGTCCGAGTCCGTGTCCGTGTCCGTAACAGTAGTTTAATTCACAGTTGTCCGGATGTCCGTAACAAGTTGTCCGAGAGTGTCCGTAACGGCTGTCCGGATGTCCGGAAGACAAGTTGAATTCAGTTCAACTTTTATCCGTGTCCGTAAGCAACCAACCAATCAAATGAAAGCTTTATTAATTACGTGTGTTTGTGTATACATAAAATTCCTCCGCGGATTGCAAAATTTTATTAAATTGTTCGTAATATGAGATCAGTAGCTGCATTTTAGTGTGCTAATAACGTTTTAATTGATTTTTTTGTTGAAGGTTGCATTCTCACACGTTTGGTACGCTGCAGAATGTATAGGCGTTGTTTTATATGCATACGCACTGTCCGTAAAGTGTCCGTAGAACTATGAATTAATGCTGCTTACGGACACGGACACGGACAAATGCTACGGACAACCTTCCGGACACGGACACAGACTCGGACACGGACAACTACGGACACTTCCGGATTAGTATGAACTAGGCTTAAAATGTTCTTTTTGAATGAAATAAAACGTCTTCTAGGGTGGAAACTACAAGACTAATTCTGTCTTAAGATAGAATTGTATTTTCAGCTGTGTGTTTCCTGACAAAACACAATGAAGATTAACAACGGCATCAGTTACACAGATGTTTTTTATTATAATAATTTATATTAACAGTCATTTTTTTCTATTTACATGTATATGATTGTGTCTTTTCAGTGCTTCGAGCAGTGCTTGAGCTATGCCGACTATCTCCGCAACGATGAGCATCACGTGTTGGCATTCGCCTGCTATGAGTTGGGCATAATGCACGCGGACAGTGATAAGGTTAGCCAAACGTATTGATGATTATTAATGATAATAATAGTGGTGAAATAGTTTGAATCATTTAATACTCTGTTCCCGATTGCCATTGTGAATAAATTTTTTGTTGTTGTTTGTTGTTGTTGTTGTTTATTTAATCAAATAATGCTGTTTGCGATGTAGCCAGCTTATCATAGATTAAAAATTTTTCAGTTTAAATGTTTTCTACCATTTTTTCATGTATTTATGTCTTTTATGTTTGTTTTGTTTTTGCAAATTTACTCAGAGGTAAAGTTTTAAAGCTGTAGTTTTACCAACATTTTAGTTTGAAAATTTTTTATTAGTAAGTTTCAATAAATTACGTTTAACTGACGCTGCGTTATTGACGAAATAAAGTTGAATCTAATCAGATAAATCCAATTTTGGACAAGCCCTAAGTTATTAACAACAAATTTTATGGAATTTTATTTTTTCAGGAAGCTGCTTCACAGTACTTGAATCAAGCCCGGGTATGTTATACGAATGATTTTTTGTTTATTTTTTAAATTTTAACTGTGTGGCAAGCTCTAGTGATTAGTGGTTGATTTGTGAGATAGATTTTTACAAACTTGCGACCATTGTTGATTAGGCCAAATTTGAATTGAGTGTGAAATGTGGGGGGCAACCAACATTGGAGGGGTATGTGTCAGTAATTGTCTGCCCTCCCCCTCAAGAATGACAGCTGCTGCAAAAAACACTTCAAGCTTTTAAGCTCAACTTACTGTCTGTTTTAAACCAAATAATGTCGGTCTTGGTCTTGGTCCGTGGTTTTGGCTTTTTACCGGCGATAGCCGAAAATTTTCACGTTTTTTTGATAGATTTCAAACTCGTTTTTGGAGCATTTTTTCGGCCGCAGCTGAAAACTATTAATTGCAATTTTTCGATTTATAAGCATATTTGGTGTATTTTTTCGGTCATCAAAGGGGAGGTGGGGGGTTGGTTGAGGGGGGTGTCGACCCCCCTGAGGGGGGAGGGTGGATAACCCCCTACCCCCATGGGTATCTATAATCTTTGCATTTATTTTGTTATCTGTTTTAGGAGAAGTACAGTTGCTATCACTTCGAGAATCGCCTGGTGATGCGTCTGCACGCTGCCTTCAAGAAAGTGCACGCCAAGCCAAAGTCGCCCCAGCCGGGTGCCGACCCCAATGGGCGAGCCAGCTAGTAGTAGACTCACTTAGGCTTGCTTCATACTTGTCCTCATACATGTATGATGGGGGGACAAAATTGAAGGGAGGGTCCCCAAAATTGCGGTAAAATTTAGTAAAAATGACACTTTTTTGCCAAGATTTTACGAACTTTGTGAAATTTAGGGTATTTTTGGCCAATCAGGGAGAGGAGGGTCCCTAAATTGGGGCCGGAGACCCCCCAATTTTGACCCCGTTACATAATATATTATGCTTGCCCTTAATGTTGTTCAGTTTGTGGTGATCCACTGTTTTTGATAGCAAAGGTCTAGTTCATACTTGTCCGTAAGGAATAAGGATATTCGTTTGTTTGTCCATAAGCAGGTGCTACTCGACATGTACTAAGTGACGTAAACAAATGTTTTACTAGTAGTAAAGTTCGCAAAACGTTTATACATGTTGGGAAGAAACGTTATTTTAACGCTGTTCTGTGGTATCCTAAGTGTAGTAGCACAGGTTTATATGTCTATGTACTTAGTGGGAAAAAGTATGGCTTAAATTGTGTCTGCACTGGTGGTGCTTTTGTACTGCCTTATGGGCACTGAAAAGTTACTGTTATATAGACTAGGTTGTATAAAAAGCTGTTTTTTCTTCAAAGCTTATTTTTAATATATGTGTCAAATTACTGTAGTTCTATTCTATTTTACGTTATGGCTTACGGACGATTCTTAGCGGATAAGCATGGACTGAACGTTTTTTAGGTATTTTACTAGCATATTTTTATTCATTTTGGTAGCTTAGTATATACTTTGTTCCTCATTTACAGCTTTATAATTTTGCTGTATGGTCACATAGAATCACGTTACGTTAATGTTTAGTATAATGTTATTTATACTTAACTAGTCTGTCAAATTTTTGTTCAAATTTTAGCTTTTTGGCATAGACAGTTTGCAGAAGTATTCGTTGACTTTTACTGGTTGGTAAAATGTACAATTTGCTCTAAAAAGTATTTATTTCAAATCTTCAAAACATTTTCATTTGTGTCGTAAAGTTAGTGGTAGTTTCGAATTTGCAGGTTCGACGCTTTTTATTCAAACCAACATACTGCAAACTTTATGGTATATATATGAAAAAACTTAGCAGATAATTAAAGCTACAGGAAAGTATAATGTGACAATAAATCTTGTTCCTAAAATATGTAGTGATTTTTAACCAAATTTTTGTGGAATTTAGTTCAGAAATATTTAGATTTTGCTTGAGATTATTTTTAAACCGTTAAGCACACATATTATTTTTTTAGAAAATTGACACCTGAATTCTCCGTCGAATATTGTAAAACGTTGTGGTGTACTAAAGCGTACGACATCTGTAAATTAGTTTCATTTTATCATCTAATAAGTAGGCAACAAGCCTACACCGACTCTTATTGTAAGTAATATTTATTACAAACTACCTGCCACCTCAAAGCGGGTATATTTATTTTGTCAGGTCTTTTCCTTAATTATGTCCGGAATTCAGAATTTACTGAACCGATTTGTATAATTTTTGCACCAATGGACAAAATCCATATTTTACAAAAAAATGATTTATAAATTTTTTGGAATAGATTTTTTCAAGATTTGTATAGATTTTTGAAGTCCTGAGGTCAACAGCAGTCCATAATTGGTACAAAAATTATGAGAATCGGCTCAGTAAGTTCTAAATTCTAGACGGGGGATGACGGAAAAGACCATTTAGTTAACTTTATTTAAGCTTTTCGTGGTGCTGCTCCAGATCAATCAGATTCTTTAGTCTACTGGATTTAGCGGATTTGATTACTGGATTTAGCGGATTTAGCGGATTTGATTACCATTACTTCTCTTTCTTTCGTTCTCGTTCGTAGCAGTTTATATGAAATTGCGGTAGTTTTTTTCGTGAAGAATTTTTCTGTGTAGACTGACGGCTAGTTTTTTTAGCGGATTACGGGTTTATTTATATAGGCCATCCATAGAAGTGCCATTCGTAACTATCTTGATTAAACGATAAGTTTGGTCGGTGATAAAATCAGTAGTTTAATCTGATCTAATAGGTGCAGGTTATGTGACTTGACTTATGACTGGTGCAATGTGAAATGCTGCTTTTAACAATAATCTCAGATGTGTACGTATTACTTTTGTTTGGTGTACCTATGTATTTTTTGGTCCCTTTAATACCTAATGTTTAGACTTGTTTTACTGTCTTGTATGTTGCTGACTTTGTTGTCATGGTAAGCCCATATTTACCCGCAATAATTGGTGTATTATGAGTCTATCTAGTACATGGGTGCGGTCTTTCTTATTTTTTGAGTCAAGTTGGCATTTTGGGAACTCGAGTTATTTTTTCTTTTTCTTTAGTGAGATTCAGTTAATAAGATAAATCATATTAACTATTTTTATCCCTGCTTTAGTAAATTGTAATTCTAATTTGACTCCAGCGTTTCGAACTTATTCGTAATTAAAGTCTGACCAGAAATTGCTTAACCCTGAGACAAAACAATGGCGTGATTTTTGTGACTACTAGCTGTTCGTTCTTTTTGTAATGAAACTGCGTGTCTAATTGTCTCTGGGTCCAGCATTGTTTGGTAAGACTTTAGTTACAGAGGTCTAGTCATTCCTACTATTCAGCCTATTCCGACAGACCCATTTTCTGAATCAGACTAGTTTCGTCTGAACTCTGAATAAGAATACCTCTCAATGAATAAGAATAAGAATGGCCTTCTCAGTATGTTATTGGTCATACCATTGCTGTGATTTCCCAACTTGTATTGTTCTGTAAAGTGAGTTTTATTTGTTTTTGGAAATAAACTATATATTTATTGATTGGTCGATATCCGACAACAATCCATAAACAGTAAAGTGAAACGTACAGTACCGACCAAAATTACTTGCTACAGACTCCGGAGTCACAGTATACAATTGTAAATACTTTGACTCCGGAGTCAAGTGACTGACTCCGCTTTGACTCCAGAGTCTGCTGCAAGTAATTTTGGTCGGTCGGTACTAAGGATAAAACCAACTGTAGTCTAAGCGCGATTAATGCTTGTCTTTCACACTTTGCTTCGTTATCCTCAGTGATTCTTGCGTGATATGTATACAGGCTACAGTTGTTTAAACAAATTTCCGAATCGGCGGCAGCTGATCAAACTTTGTGATGGTGTGTTGTGTTTTTGACAAGCATGGACCAAGCTTAGTGTAGATTCATCAGTTGCAGCCGCATGTCCGTTCAGCCGGCAAAATTATGCATTAATCAGACCAGAAGCTGATCATGATTATTTCCCAACTCTGCCATCTGAACGGACATACGGCTGTAAGTATGAATTTACCCTCATAAGAAGTACGACAGGTTCGCCTGCTTTTTTAGCTAAGGAGTGTCATAGACAACTTTCTTTCTCAGGCCCGAACTTTCTGACGGGCATGTAGTAGTTGCCTTCCAGATATCGACGTCTGCTGCCGCCCTCAGCGCTGCTTGTCTCCGCGTTCGGCGCTCCGACCTCCAGACGTCTGAAACGATTAGTTTAGTTACCGTTCTTATCAGAGAGGGGGGTTGTCCTGGTTATCGATTTTTAACTCATTTTTGTGGCAGTTTTTTGGCATAGGCGGAGGTGCTGCGTACACACACATTATGTGTGTATCTATGCTTCTTAAGCCCGGTTCATACTCGTCCTTGTCCTTGTCCTTATCGTTTTGTCCTTAAGCGATTCCAATAAAACTGCCTGGCCAAATAAGCCAACTTTTCGCATGATTACTGCTGGGGTCACTTGCAGATCGTATGCAAAAAATTAGCCGAAACGCTGGTGTCAATTGTTCACAGCAGCTGACTGAAAATTGTCCTTGTCCCTGTCCCTGTGTCCTTAAGGACAAGTATGAACCGGGCTTAATGCTTCTTTTGTGTTTATAACAACCATGGTTTCACTTAGTGTAGTGATTTAGTGATTGCTGTCAGTTGTAATGAGTTTGAGTTTTGACAACAAACATGTCCCCCAATTAAAATAGGAAATTAAAAACATGTATAACACTATCACACCATTTACACTGATATATTTGAGGTTAATTATCAATTCTCACTAATGTGCGGTAGGCTTGTTCTAGGTTTTGTTTCTTAAAATCCTTTGTCTATTCGGCTACTTTAACACTGCTAGTCTGTTTAATCCGGTAAAGAGATGGGCCCTATATAAGTACGTTGGCAGGCTGGCTTCTTGTGCATTGTGGGCCGCGGACTCCCTTGACAGCTGCTGCTCCAGGTGACAGATTTGTTGGGTGGCTAGGTGCAACTGCTGCTCCAGCAATTCTTCACGAGTCCTAGAAAAAATTTAGGGAATAAGTTAAAGGGCATTCTGTGCTGACAAAATTGCTAAGAGTAAAACCATTACGATGTGTACGGATCAGGGTCCGATTTATCGAAGCAAAATGTTTGTCGTTGAAGCTGTCGTGAAAAAGGTTGGATTGATCGAAACATTGTCAATGGCGAACAAATGTACATAAGACTGAAACATCTCTAATGTTCGTCGTTGCGAATGTTTGTCGTTAAATGAAACGAATGAATCATGAAGTAAAGTTTTTCGGCCGATTGCACCAACTTATTCCCCAGCTATTCTTATTCTCGAGCTATTCCAGAATAGTTATTCTCGAGATCTTATTCTCGAACTTTTTCACTGCACCATTAGAGAATATATCGAGAATAGCTGGAGAATAACTTATTCTCCAACTATCCAATAAAAATGTATTTGTTTTGTTTTTGTCCAATTAAAACCTCGCAGACAGCCAATTAAACTAGAGAATAAACCTAAATAAGCCCCGCCTACCAACTGATTGCGGAAGCAAATTCGTTTCTCGTCCGCTCACCGAAACCGCGTTGACTTGACTCAAGTCAGTAACCTGATTAGGCACGAATCCCAAAAGCGAGTATTTTCAACCTTTTTTCTTTTACTGTTTTTACACTAAATAAATAATACAGAAGCTAAATATGCAAATATGTTGAAAATTTATAATATGGAAATTTTTTCTAAAAGTTATTTGGCTATTCTTCAGCTATATTACGCATTAGGAAAATAGGAACAAGATCATGTAACATGACCATGAATAAAAATGCTCCCTATCCCCATGACAGGGGGGGGGGGGGGCTAAGGCTAACCCACCATGGTGCTGTGGCGGGGGGCATGGTGGAAGCGCATAGTCTGTGTTTGTGAACATCATCGCGCACCCTCTCCGCCACCTCGTGAAACGTCAGGGATCGCGCCATGCTCTAAAATAGACAATCACACTACAGTGTGGCGTTCGTACCATAGCTAGTGTTTGTGACCGGCCGGCGAAGAACTTCGGCCGGCCGGCCGGCCCGTAAAAACCGGCCGGCCGGCCGGCCGGAGCGGCCGAATTTTTGAATAAAACCAGTCCAGAGTGTCATTTTGGCATAAACATAGCTGGCCGGATTGTTATGCCGGCCTAATTTTGTCAGTCGGTTGAATCTGGTTGGCCTGTCGGTGTTTTTAACCAGCCGGCCGGCGACCATCGGGCCGGCCGGCGGCCGGCTGGCCGGCCGAAAATTCCGGCCGGTCACAAACACTAACCATAGCTGTGAGTGTGGCTTGTGGCGTAATTATTTCGTAATTTTGTCGGCTGAACGGACATACGGCTGTAAGTATAATATCGATCAGTATAATAGTTATGTATGGGTTGTGGCACAAGCTAACGCAAAATAGAATTATGCTGGAGCTATGTAGGTAAGCTATAGAGGCTATCAATCGATTTTTAAAACGACTACATCAAATTATATCAAATAAATTGATTTCTGAGAAAACTACATAAAATCAAATCAACGCAATTGGTTTTGGCCACATCAAATCAAATCAAAACTGACAAAAGTAGGTATAAGTTCGTTTCATCGAAGAGAGATTGTCAAAGCAGCTATTCTTCAAGACTTCAGATGCAAACTTCTGACATACATATTTTTAGCTCTCTGGACAGTAACCATTAGGTTCAAGTACATAGGGGGTCAGTTTTGCCCCTGACAGCGTCACACTCACAAAACATACCAAACTGATCAAACCACACCACCCGTTTCTGTCAATTTTCTGCAACAACTTTCGCAGATAGCGACAATAGATGTATTCCAGGCCCAGGAGCAGAAGGCATACTATCTGAAAAATAAAATAAAAAACAGCAATTCATCTAAACAATTTTTCACCGACTCAAGTGGAAGACTCAAGTCCGTGGTCTTATTGTTCCACCTGGAGGTGGAACATTTGTTATTGGTTTTAGTTCTCCTAACGTTAAATTGCGATGCTACGTTAAATGCAGCCTATATTTATATGTAATCCTAGCCTCTCCTGCTGACTTCTTTTTTTTTCCTGAATGTGGTCAACTGGTGGCATTATAATTTACGGACGCAGAAAATAACTTCATATGATTGAAATCTTGGCTATATACAATGTTGAAAGTTGAGACAGAAAAAAGTGATTTTATTACAACAACAACACATTTCAGCCATTAAGAGTACAGCTATGTAGCTGCTGAAATAACGCCCCCTGTTTTCTCTTGGGGCCTTATCCAAAAATTGGATTCAACGGATTAGATTTAAATTAATTTTCATAATAACAGAGCACAAAATGAAAATAGCCGGCTGAAATGTCGGCCTACATGGCTTACATATATACACTATTTCGGTGTGTGCCAAGTTTCAGCAAATTACGTTTAACTGACGCTGCGTTATTGACGAAATAAGGTTAAATCTAATCCGCTAAATCCTATTTTTCCTGTTGTGCCACAGCACAACAGGTCTTTATTTTCCTGTTGTGCCACAGCATAAGACTGTTTAATTCCTGTTTAATTTTGATTCTGGCGGACAGTATAGAGTGTTGCATAAGCGTGTGCGTTTGTTTGCTGTGCACTTTAGATTAACTGTGTGTGCGTCACAGCGTTGTCTAGCATAAAAGTTATATAGAAATCAGCGATAACTTTTTCCAGTGCATTCGTTTAGCTCATGTAGTTTAGGTATTACGCGTGCGTCACATTGCTGTGACTGTTATCTGGAAGTCTTAACTGACGAAAGATTTCTGGAAGTCTTTAAACTTACTGTGCCTCCAGCCAACAGAACGAACGCGCTCATGAAATTCTCGACCCCTAGTGGATTTGAATGACTCTTTTTGTCACGTGACCCCGCTGTGCACGCGCCGCTGAACCAGAAGTTCTCCAAACGCTCCAGTTCGCCTGCAACAAAAGTTTACTGTTATTTTTCATTTATTGCAGTTAGGGCCGATTCATACTTCTGTACGGACGGACCACGGAACGGTTCTGTCTTGGATCAAACGGAAAAAGCGGCGTACGGACTAACTGAACGGCAGAACGGCTGTTCCACTCATACTTTCGTACGTCGTTCAGCCTCATGCCCGTTTGCCCTTTAGCCGTATGTCCCGCTCTTACATACGTACAGCTACCCAATTATTTCAGTAAAATTAAAAGCAAAGAAAAATGAAAGAAATTTTGGACGAACGAAAAAGCAAATGAAATTAAAATCAAAGAAAAAGAAAGAAAATTTAGACGAGTAGTTGACTAGCTGTCAACTCGTTGCCTAACTGAAAATTAATTGATAGTTAATTGGCCTAGGCGCATATTGATAAATACATATATGCATACTTTTGCACGCGCACATATATATGTAGCAACCGCCACGCACACATTATATGTGTAGCTGTCTGTTCTAGAGAAGGGGACGGGTGAACTTTTGGCTTGACAAACTTTGTTACTTGAGCCGACAGGCATCCATCAACCTTTCTTTGTTGAAAACCAAAAGAAAAACGAAATGAAAGAAAAATTAAAGAAAAATGAAAAAAATTTGGAAGAAAAATAAAAAGAATTTTCCTGAAATAATTGGGTAGCTGTAATAAACGGCACGATTTCACGTTGTCCGTATGTCCGGCAAAATTAAGATAGATTTAGGCCTAGGCTTAGTAAGGTTTCAAGTTTCAAGTGTTAGACTCAAGTCTGGTTCAAGTGGAAGTTGAAATAAGACGCCTAACTTTTTAAAGTGTCACTTTTTGCCCATATGCAAATTATTAGCTGGACCTTTGAGTCTGTATCTGAGAATGTTCTGGTTGACGAGCTGGAGCCACTTTGAGTTCTTGGGGAAGCCGAATCCATAGCCGGTCATGCTGGACCATCGGCCCACCGTCAGGATCTCGCAGTCCTCGTCCTTGCCCACCAGATACTCCAGCGCCATCGCGTCGTACAGGAACGCGTCGATGTCTCTAAAAAATATTGTACACTCAGGAACCAATAATATGCAGATGAGCTGTGGCAGCTGTAGCAGTTGCACAACGTGACTCATCGTCGAGCGGCAAGATTTCTGTGCTTTTTTGTTGACTGGGCTGAAAGACCGAAGATATCCCAGAGGATGCTCCAATTTTGAAAAAAGGAAACAAATGGAATCGCCGGGAGTCGAATCCAGGCCGGTCGCGCCCTCGACAACCATTAACCATTAACCACTACACCACAGCCCCCAAGGCTCATAGGCCCTGTTTCTCATTGAAAACAGGACGTGCACACCCACGCTACAAAAAGGGGTACCCAGTCTTGACACGCGCCACGCCCTCCATAGTGGTGCTCATGAAGCCCAACTGGTCCGTGCGCTGCAGCTGCGTCATGTAGCGATACATGTGCTGGTAGTTCTTCCGGATGGTTGCCTCCGTGTTTCCAGAGCTCAGGGTGGCGTATTTGAACGGCGGGTCCATTTCAAATGGCTTTTGAAGCTGCAACATTAGCAAGACTATATTGATGCTAGATTGAACTCATATTTATTGAGATACGAAGAAAAGCAACAAACAGGCTACCAGCATAAAATCCTAAAAGGACATACTATGCTATAATGATCCAAATAATGATAATTACGAGCGTGCAATATGGTAATATATGTATTAGTAGTTAGTACCAAGGACCCGAAGAGAAAATCAAATGTCCGCGTTTGCTTAAAAGCTTTTGCTTAGTCATTCCAGTTGTTGTAGAATATTACGTTAGAAATAACCCCAGTTTAAAAAAAAGTTTACGTCTTTGCATGAACAAGTTTGTTCCATAGTTGATTGTATAGGTGAGTGTCTCAAAATTCTGAGTAACAGACTCCCGAATTTTGGTAAAAGAGGTCTCCAAAAACGTTTGCTACGTTACATGTAGAGTACCGACTAAAATCAGTCGCTACAGACTCCGGCGTCAACGCGGAATTGAAGTCTTTTAAATCCGGTGTCAAAATGTATACTGTACTTATACGACTCGGATTCCGCTTTGACTTCGGAGACTGTAGCAAGTAACTTTAGACGGTACTCTGTGCCTCGATCTAAACCCAGAATGACTTGTATTGGGCAGTACCCTGACATCCTCGATGCCTTTGAGATCGTGATACTGGGTCCTGGTGATCATGAATGCGGCGAGATTGGCAGTGTAGACAGAGTAAAACATCATGGAGAAGGCCGCCCAGACCAGGGCCATGAAGCGCGCCGTGTGCGATCGGGGGACGTCCGTGCTCACGCTCGCCGAGAACAGCGTCGCCCACACCAGCCAGTACACCCGGAACAGAGAAAACTTGTGGCCTAAAACATCATAGAGAACATCGCCAAGAACGTCATGGAGAAGGCCGCCTAGACCAGGGCCATGAAACGCGCCGTGGTTCTCCCAATAGTCAACTCCTTCGCGCTGCGGACAAACCCGTTCTAGCATGACGACATTTACAAGTCTGCTACCACGATGATTAGAACATAACGCGTCATCGCCTTTTTGAAAAGAGGTATTATTATGCCAGTTTCCCAGCCGGCTTGTATTTTTTCGCTTCAAATTCTTTCGCTGTATTTCGCAAATTTGCAATTTGCAATTTTTTTCGCTTGTATTTTGCAAAAAGCTGATATAGAGTGTTGATCACATTATCGCCACCGTGCAGCTCTGCTACAATACCATTCTCGCCTGCGGTTTTAAGTAGTTTCGATACTGAGACGGCCTTGCTGATTTCAGCAAATATTGCAGTAGCCATGGAAGCCAGGATTTATTTCTTGCACTTGACCAACTATGTTAGGATTCTATAGAGCTTGGAAGTGGCGTTTCCATACTTTGCAGCTTATCAGACAGCTTGTTATTAAGGCAATTGTTGGCATCTATCAGCTGGCTACAAAACACGCATACTTTTATCACTGTATTTCGTCAGCATTTGGTAAAGTTTTCGCGGGTCACCTACTTGCAACGCACGTTTGTCCCAGTGCGTTTTAATTTTGTGATAGCAAAGCCTTAACCTTTTTTGTGCTAATCGTTTTCTAAGTAGAAATAGGAGCCGAACACGCAAACTTTCTACAGCGAGTAAGGTATTATTTGCTATCCATGGCGTTAGGTGCCCGCGACTTGTCCCAATGCAGACAGGGGTGGACGCGGGTCGTGGGTACCCGCGGGTCCCGCGGGGGTACCCGCGGGTACCCGCGGTTTGGGTTGGGTTGGGTCGGAAAACTTGAGCCGTGGGTCGACCCGCGGGTACCGACTTCAGGCTGCGCGGGTCGAAAAAAATTTTTCCGACCCGCGAAAACTGGAACCTGGCGAAATTGTTTACAAGGCGCCCCCCTTGGTTTTTATAGCCCGGCCAAAAAAAAATTCGGATACGTCTCCAATTGACAAAATTTGGTCTGAAATTTTAAGAAATTCTAAAATTTTTTTCTGGGGGCTGCCGCCCCCAGACCCCTGCAAACTCTGTGGCTTACTATTCCTTGTTATTACCTTTCACGAAAGCCTATGCATGTCTACTAACTAGAGTACATTATGCTGTATTCACTTGTGTAAATATACTGTATGATATGAAGTTCCCACCGTTTGTTTTTTTAATTTACCTGTCGGAAAATTTTTTAATTACGTCTCCAGTTGACCAAATTTGTCCAAAAATGCAAAAACTTCCGTTTTTTCTAACGGCTGCCGCCCCTAGACCCCTGCAACAGTTAGTTTATTTGATTTATTTCTTTTAAATGACCAAATTTACATTTTGTTATGTAAGCCACTTCGCAAATAAGTGCAAAAATAACTGGATTCTGGGGGCTGAGGCGCTCAGACCCCGCAATAGTGAGTTTAATTAAACAAGTGAGTAAAAAAGTGGACAAGGTGCGACCACCCTTTTCAAAATCCTGGCTACACGCCCCTGTATAATGTACGTTAAGGTTATAGAGTGGTGGGTCAAAGTGGGTCGCGGGTCGGGTTTTACGGCGCGGGTTGGGTCGCGGGTTACCCACTAGTGTCGAGCCGCGGGTTGGGTTGGGTCGCGGGTCGAAAATTTCGACCCGCGTCCACCCCTGAATGCAGATGTTAGCGGCATCCAACAAGATGTTTTTCAGAAGGCTATGGAGACAAGAGTCAACGTCAGGTATACAAGCTGAATCAAGGCTAGCAGCGATTGTGGCTTGATAATTTTGTCGCACTGAACGGTTTTAAGTCTATATCTAAGTGCTTGTGTAGGGGCTTTTTAGCGACCGTGAATCTCAGCCTCACTCGGGCTGGTCGGTTGAAAAACATGTACCCTAGAACCTACAGTCAAATATACTCGTTTTACACCGACGTCGAGGGAGTACATAGTCGATCTGAGACTCAGTTGTGCCATATTTGAATGCCAAGTTGTCAAATGACACTTCTTGTGCTTGAATGCTTGAATGTGGTATTGGATGCTACCAGGTTGAATTGTGTAAGCGTTTCGGTCAGACGGCCTCCATTATCATTTCGAGCGCCAAGCCATAACGTCCAATCAGTGGTTTTTGTTCCTTCTAGAGAAGGAACTATTGTTTTGAAACTAACTGTTCGCAGCGTTAAACGCTGCTGAGCAGGCTGCATAGCCTGTATGTTTTGTGTGTGTTTTCAGCTTGGAAGTTGCCTGCTGATTTTTGTTTGCGTATATCCATGAAAATCATTAATCAATGTAGAGTGTTGTAGTGTAACTTTTTCAGCCTCGGCACCGTAATGTTTCACCAGCAGTATATAAGAGACCCTGGATTACACTGTTTATCGCTTCTTGGAGCTGATATGCTCAGCTCAGATCAAAGCGTAATTTGGCCGAGTGGCTCGCTGCAGCGGGATGCTTAACATCCTGCAGCACTTTTTTTTAAATGTACGTACATACGTAGTTAGAATAGTTAAGAATAAGCTAGGTGGTAGTTTTGGATACGCAGTGCACTTTAGAATAAGCTATGTAGTATTATACCTAAGTTATGCAGTGTAGCGAACAGTAGGGGATAGATAGATACAATTCAATTAAACTTGAAAGGTAGACACCGGTGAAGGAACATTGCCCCTTTTGGGGCCTACTTGTTTATATGTCCCCAGAGGAATACCAAGGTGCGCGTTAGAATCTCCACCGATAAGTAGAAGGTCTTGTCTTGCCACTGTTTGTAGCAAAAAGGCAAGATCATCGTAAAACAGGTTTTTTGTTGCGTCATCCGTTACCTTAGTGGTGGCATACGCAGAAATGTCATACATGTTGATCGGGTTTGAATTGAGTCTCAGATTTGCCAGTTTTGGCCTGCAGGCACGAAATTCAATCAGAGCTGCTGTTAAAGCTTGAGACAGCAATGGCGACACCATGTAAGCCAGATCCGTCGTTAGGACCAGAATAGGCCTAATAGACAGCACAACTCGACAGTGGCATGGCTAGGTCAGCGTTTTGCCAGAAAGTATTTAAACAGCTGTAACCTGGAATTATAGTTTATAATTATAGGGTGAACTTCATACTCTTGATACTTTCTACTAGAACTCTTACTCTCATTCTTGCATGATTCATGCAGGATTGGGTCTCATTTTATAAAACGTCTCATTTTATAAAATCTTAAGCCGCCTTCCAAAAACAGCCAATCAGCGTCTCATACCTCTATTGAATAATAATGACATGTTAAAGTTAAAACATCTGTAATAGCTATAAGCACATAAAATTCAGTGACGGTTTCTGTTATACAGAATCATAGAACATGTTAACACCAAAAAATTTTGTTTTGAAGCAAAAATATGAAAATTTTAATTATATAAATGGCACTTTTGGAATTGAAATTGAAAATATTTTGGTAAAAAATTGATAATGGTATTGAAATTGAAAATAATTCGGCAAAAAATTGATAATGGTATTGAAATTGAAAATAATTTCATAATTGAAACAACCCTAGCCTCTATCGTCATTTCAATAAAAAATACCCTGTGATTCGCAGCATTTCGGAAATAGAATTTCAACTCTATTGGGCTAGAGCTGGCACGAAGGTAATTAAAGGATTAATATTTTATAAAATGAGACGAAATTTAATAAAATGAGACGTTTTATAATATGAGACGGTCTGGATTTAAAAAGGCAATTATTTTGGGTCTTATGAGAACCAACGATATGCAGATAAGTCTCGTTCTCAATTACTGAACACTTGGCGTGCAGTAAAATATAATTGACCACAGTGTAAATATATTAGGATAACAAGCACGTTTTGCGAGTAAAGTTACACTTATTTTTGATAGATTTCGTTGTGACGTTCTTGCAGTGCTGAGGATATTCTTCGAATACAAAAGGCGGCACTTAAAATTTTTTAAAGCCAGCATATCATGTCACGACAAACTAACTATCAATCTTAAGCTTATTTTCTGGCTAACAGTGATAGTCAAAAAAGTTCCCATCGGACAAATACAGAACGCCAGTTATAAAACATGATCACTATGGCCAACTTTAAAATTTGCATGTAAAACGGATCATTGTGGTACAAAAGGTCGTACGTAATGAGTCAGTAAGTCACTTTAAAAACAAATCTAATGTTTCATAATTATAAGTTTTGCAACCTTATTTGTTACATCACAATTTACAGTATGCTTAGTTCACAACACCTAAACGACTCACACGGTGGTGTTCATTGCGCGTAAGCCAGCTGCTGATGACGGTTAAGTCACCCGCTCACGCTGTTCTGTTACAGCGGATAAGCGACCCTATACTCCATCGCCGTGCATTTTGTGCTTCAAAATATCTTGTTTTCAACGCGCTAATGAGCATTCTACGGAACAGTGTTGCGACAGGTTCTGTCCTTTTGCTTTAAACTTACTGTATGTAAATTACTTTTACTGTCTACTTGACAGTTACGCAAACGAGAGCAGGACGTCGCTGGCAAAAGATAGGTAAGTTTGGGTGTGTACGTACGTGCAGCATTAACACGCTCACACAAACTGTGTTATTTGCTGACCTGCCAGCAAATTAACACAGGAATAATTGCATTTGTGTGCTCTTGCTGCACACAGCTGCACTATAGTATATACGCGGCGGCTGAGGCCGCCGCGTAACAAGTGTAGGAACGTACACATGCGTAGCTATGTCTTGTCAGAGCTGGACTCATCATATGTAACTTGAGTCAGCTGACGGACAATAGTTTCAGCTACCCGTCAAATAATACCAATAACAAATCTCAATATGCATTTTCAAACGCGTATTTTTAAACGTATAATGCGCTTTTGAAAACGCATTTATTTTGACACGGTTCCTAACCAGGTGGTGGTGACTTTTGCATGGAGTAGCTCTGTGGGCTGATCCACTCGAACACGAAGATGGCCACCGCCGCCGCTTGGATGCTCATGCACAGAATTAGCAGCCAGGTGTGGTAGTCGAACGGCTCTGAACAAGAAAAGAGGACAATTAGGTGCCTCAAAAAGTTACGTAGATTAGACAAAAACACCTCACCAACGTTTGACTGTGTCACGCGATCTTTTCCATTTTCTGAACGCTAAACGTCATTTTTTCCGCTGAGCTAGTGAACAGACGTACGGTTTTGACATATTAAGATAAGTTTTTTAATAAAACCCTTGCTTTGTCTGTTTGCTGTTGGTCAAACATTAGGTATGCGAATGCTTACGGTGAAACGGACACGCTTAAAGTCAACTCATTCTTGCAGCCGCATTCAGCCTTGCGTTCAGCCAGCAAATTTTCAAAAATCACGACACTAATAATGCAAAAAAGTTGACTGTGGTGTGACTATTTCGTAATTTTGCCGGCTGAGCGGTCAACGCCTGTAGTATGAATGGAGCCTTAAGAACGGTTCATATTTGTTCTTAAGAGCACATGGACATGGACAACTTTTGGTCACCTGCTGTGAAGAATTAACTTAAGCGTTTCGGCTAAGTTTTTGCATACACTATTAAAGTGACCCCTGCTTTATTCATGCAAAAAGTTGGCTGATTTGGCCGAGCAGTTTTCTTGGAATTGCTTAAGGACTAAATGATAAGATCAAGGACGAGTATGAACCGGGCTTTAGTGAGCCAGTGAAGCCTGACCCAAAAAGGCGGTGGGCGAAAGCGCGCCCTTCCTGAGAGCCACAGCGATGGCGATGCCGCTCTCGAGCCAGGGGATGGAAAAGTCGATGGCCTGGATGCGCTCGGAGTTCATCTTGATCGACGTCGCGCACATGTCCGCCTTCCCGTTCAAAAGGTCTGCAATCAGACCGTTCCACTTACCACCCTAAAACAAGTGTCTACAGTTAGCTACGAACGCAATTATGTAGGTATATAGTTTCAAGTCTATGCATTGACACGTGCAAAAAAACTGCCACTGAAGAGCGCGGTACTTCGAATAAAATCTCTGTCTTGAATAAAGCCCCGACTTAGAGCTTCACAAACAACAAAGCCACTGAGGCTTTTGCGGTAGCTAGTTTTTATGTCCAAGAGATAGTTTTGGTTATGATTTTTGCTTTGTTTGACCATGCAGACTATTTTCATCACAAATTCATCTAATATTTGCCTATTGCCTTTCCTTATCACCCTACAACCACTAATGTAGTACATAGGGGAACAGCACCTTTCTGATTCCCCAGAGCCCGTCCTCTACCCGATACAGATCGTAGGTGAACCCGATGTCCGTGGCGAGCATCTCCAGCAGGTCGATGCAGTAGCCCGAACAACACTTGTACTCCGTCCCGTTGCTGAAACACACCTACTTCTGCATGTTTATACTTATGCCAAGAAAGGGAGGGAGATTCTTACTGAAAGACAGACAGTATCAACTTCAGAATGACCCAAGAGGGATTCGCACCACCCATCTCCGAATCCGCAGACCAGCGCTTTACTCTGGAGCTACTAGGCCGATGATGAGCTGTCGTTAATCTGGTAAAGTACTTTAAGGCCCCTATCTTACATTCTTCACACGTATGTTCCGGCTCACGCTTGTGGGATTCTAGCTCATCCATGTTCCTGCTGTTTCGTACCTAAACAATGCCTAAAAGTTTTCTATTTTGATGGACAAACTCCGTTTGGTATTCCAAACTTAGCAGACAGTGCCTGGGCGTGGGGATGGAATGCATAAAGACAGTCAAACGTTGAAACCAGTCAAAGGCGTACTGTTTCACTAATTTAGAACATGGTAACATCTACATGCATCACATAGGCTAGAATGTTGCTCTTAGACTACGTTCAGCAAGTCTGAGCTAATACTGCCTTCATGCATTCCACCGTGGTTGTCTACCCCACCTCTGGTCTTCACTGCCCTTTCCGAACCACCGACAGCGCACGCCCCGATTGCTGGGGCACTGTCGCGTGAGGGGGTCGGTATCGCTGGCCATCACGAAGGGACGCTCGCCCAGGGTCACCACGCGCAGGTGGTACTTCTCCGGGACGCCGCGAGGGGGGCTGGTTCCGTTCCCGGGCCACGTGATGTCCTTGATCTCAAGCCCTTGCGCTGTGTACGTCCCGATCTGAACAATATGCAAATTAGGTAGACATACATATGGCGGTGGATTCGTGGCCTTGATTGGGGGGGTTATAAAGTTTGCATACGATACGAAACCTGTTTGAGAAATGTTGCATTAATTGTATTTACATGCATGTAGAAAAATTCATTTCCATAACTCGTCCATTCTTTCAACAGTTAAACGAGATTACTTTAGTCCGACTAAATTGAAAGTCCTGTTTAAGCATGTGAAGCCTAAAGCTTCCCGTTGAACAGACTACGGTATCACACCCTAGGGGCTTTTTAAATTTGTGAACCTCTTACCTGGGGCTTCATTCAAGGCGGGGGCTTTATTTGAGGTAATACGGTAATCGGATTATGAGTACATTGCTGACACGGTTCTCAGAAAAACAGCCAATGAGGTTTGAGCTTGAGCCCGACCTTATTCCACGTCCTGTCCTTGTCCAGATTGAGGATGCTGAGACAGGGGTTCCTGAGCGTGCCCTCTTTGCTGAACTCCAGCTGGAACGGCTCCTCGTCGTCTTCGCTGATCACGTGACCCACCACTGATGCATTCAGAAGGGCACTACAACAAACACATACTTTAGTCTCTAGTTATTATTAATAATAAGTCAGTCTACATAATTGTAACGTGGTCAGTGTTGAAGGCGGGTCTTGTAAATTGCAAAGACAGCCGCGTTGTAAAGTGTTGTTGGAAAGTTCTACTGGGTTTTATCAGGGCAGTTAGAAAAGTTAGTCACTGGCTGGATGGTCTAGTGGTCTGCAAGTCTGCCATATTTCGGACGAAAGCACAGGTTCTATTCCTGTCATGGTCTTTTCTGAAAAGGCATGGTGGGGCGAACCCCTCACCTTTCATAATCTTGAGTAAGTAATCAGTACTCAGTAGCACTAATCGTGAGCCCAAAATTCATAGACCCCCATTCTTAAATATATAGTGGAAACGTACATCTAGCTGTGTTCTCAAACAAGATTTAAACAGTGTGACCCTTTGATTGTTTACTGATAAATGTAGGATCCATTTTGCCAGAAGTATTTGTATTCGTCCCTGCAGCTGGACTGGGAGGCGAAGTTGAAGGACGGCCCGTGTTGCTCCACCAGGAGACGGAGGCCGGACGAGATCACCTAAACACAAACAAAGTGACACAATCGGATAATCTCAACAGGCTAGGCATTCCTATTTCTCATAAAACTACATAGGTATTTTTGTTACCTACATACTGAATAACGGAAAAACAAATATTTAAATTTTATTACGTGCATAGCTCAGACCTGAGTTAACTAGGTATTACATAGAGACAACAAGAGTAAAAGTTTTTCACCTATACGGCAGCTTGATGCGCCAAGCAGGGTTGGCCTACAGTCGACAAAAACGTGAGCGGCCAGAAAAGCTCAATTGACCGATCAAAACTGGTTGGGTAAAATAAAAATTCTAGTATACGTCAATCAATCAGCGGCAATCAGAGGATTAAGGTAGATTGCTTGTGGGCGGAGCCAAATCTGATTTGCTGATGGATTTGTTAAAGCGTCCCGTTTGAAAACGTTCTAATCTCGAACTTGCTCACTTCGGTACATACCTCGCAGGGGCAGGACCCGTTTGGTCTTAGTACCCACTTGGGTACCATCCCATTTGGGACCTTTTTTGACCGCTATTGTGCAACGCATCTCCCACACTGCCAAGCTGTTCAATGCGAAGAGTGTCATACTGTTCCCATTATGTACCTTTAGTCCATTTTTGATCTGCTGCTTGATGGCGTTGGTCTCCTCGTCGTATTCGCTGCTGGCCGTGTGAAAGTGGATTCCCAGGGTGCCGATCGGGTAGCTGCGGTGCACCTATGGGATTAACAGAAGCGATAAATAGACGAACGTTAGATGATGCAAGTGAAGCCTAGAAATGTATTTAACGATATGTGCATTGATTTAGGGTGATATTCTCATGTTAATAAACACTGTTGATATTAGTTTGTTTTAATTTTGACTCAATTAATGAAGGTCTGGGAGTGAACTTTTCTCAATTCTAAACAAGTAGGCCCCTAAAAGGGGCAAATTCCGTTATAGAGACGTGAAATTCGTCCAAAGACAAACATCACTTGCAGAAAAACTATGATGTTAATAGAAAACTGCACCAGCGTTCTGTACTTTTCATTTTTGGACTATCCTAGTCCTAGATAAAGTCCTAATTGGTTTGGCAAACTTATGCATATATGTAATTCAGATAGCGCACGAGTTCCACGCACGAGGGTTTTCCTCGCACATCGTGCGTACAAATACTTGAGAGCACGCTAGACCATGCGACTAAGTATACGTGTAACTCAATGTGATGAGGAAATTGAGAACTTCATAGTACATTACTAAGACTAATTGCATTACTAATTACATAAACAGCCAAACATAATATTTGGACAAAAACTGACCAATTTTTCTGGAAAAGTACGGTCGATGATTAGCTAAATGCCAATGATTTTAGCGGGCAAATTTGGATCACTGTTTTGGCCAAATGCAAACATGTGTGTTGTACAAGCCTAAACGACGTTTGGCACAAGTTTGGCTGTAATCAGAGCACTCTGCAGTTTGCGTCAAAAACAAGTACCTGTCGATGTCAATGATGATATAATTTTACAATCGGAACCTACAACTTTTGCCGTCCAACTCCCCCTTCCTCCTGCTAGACTATATCTAGACATCTCGACAACTGACTGACTGACTAGTTAACGTCAATACAAATTCTAATTTGCATAATATGAGAGAAAAGGCCTGCCTTGCAAATTTTGATAGGCTATCTTATCACGTACGTAATAATGTAACAACGGTGATTGGTTGTAACAGCAAATTGATTTGCATACTATTTTGATTGGGTTGCCAATTTTGAACTTGTCTTTCAACAGACAGACACAAGGGGGAGGGGGGGCAGCAAAGTGAAAAAAAATACTAAATTAAAGTCACAATTTTACACGTTTCAAATTTTAGTTCAGTTTTAGAAATAATACGTACGCGTATGATTTTGCAAATGTAAGTTGTCTTTAGTTCCAAGCGATTTTTAGATTTTCAGGCCCCCATTGGCAGAAAAAAAGAACTGCCATATACTAGGCCTATGGTAAGCATAGGCCTTGTGGTGGCTCGTAGCACCAAGCATGTACTCTTGGTGCTACGAAGTCATTACAAATATTCCGCCTCTAGGCGGAATAAAAACTTATTTAACTTTTTTAGCATTTGGCTGTTGGAAAAAACTGCGAGTAGCTTAACCTTAACCTTAATTTGAGCATTTGAACGAAACCGCTTTTTCCCACTTCAAACTATACATGCATTGAATTATTATCTAATGCAGCTTACTTCTTTAGCGATTTCTATGACGGGTTGTGTGACGATCCAGAGATGTTTTTCGCTGGTGATTCCCAGTCTATGCGCTGTTTGGAAAATGAAGTCAGCTTCTTGCTAAAAAAATATACTTATACCAAGAGTACATAATAGGGCTGAATCTATTATGTACTCTTGTTCTTACTCTTACTCTCATTACCTACTGAGCATCTCTATTGACAAAACATGTTAGGTCTAATTGTTATTATTTAATTTTTAGTATTTCATAATTAGTATCTAGTAATTTTCATTGTTACAGCGGCGCGACACCTAGTGAAACGACCAGCAATGTTTCACCTTTGTGGCGTGCAACAGAAATATCCTGGCTTCTCCCCCGACAAATTTTCTGAGATATTTTGTGATCATGCGCCGAGTGGCTTCCTCCTTTTGGACACTCGTGTCAATTTCATCCATAATTGTGGCTACGTCCAAGATTTCGTATCTGCAAATTGCAAAACGAGCTTGGGATATTGTAATACCAAGAGTACATAATAATGTCTTACAACTGATATAGGAGAGTATCAGAGTGAGGCATTCTCCAGCCTGCCTAGTTAAATGACCAAAAATCGCTGAAAGCTGCGAGAAAACTGGTGGCGTGATTTTTGTGACTACTCGGTGTATTCTTGGCGCCTGAAAGTAGTTGTTGTGGTAAGGAAATCACGCCTTTTCTTTGTCTCAGGGTCCAGCATTTTTTGGTCAGGCTTTAGGATGCTGGAAATTTGCTCGTCATCATCGTCTACTTGTTTTAGTTTGAGGAATACTGATCAAAGAAAACGTGTCAATAAGTTTGCTAATTTCTAACTTGACCAAAAGCAGTAGAAAGATTACCACAAAGTTCCAGCTCATTTAAACGGTTCATACGCCTAACCGTGGTCTAAAAAATAGCTTGAAAACTTACTACACTAATATAACAAACTTTATTTTGTAACACCCGTTCCTACTTGAATCCCTTTTTGCTGTCCAGCTCTCGTTTCCTGAGAATCTGCACGAACTGTTTGTTGCCCGAAATGTTGGAAGTGACCACGGCGAACTTATGCCAGCCGTAGCGCCGGAGTATTCTCAGCGCGGCGTCGATTTGATGCGAGATCGGTGGGGCCAACTCCAAGTAGCGATACTTCCCGTGGTCCTAAAATCATGCTTAGGGTGTCTGAGTCGGACTGAAACCAGAACCTCTGCGTTGTAACCGGAACCGGAGTTTGGAACTATTTGGAACCGCACAGATCATAATTACATTTCTGATCAACTTTAAACAATTCATGTGGTCCGGTATGAGATATTGCACAAACTAATAAATTGACAATAATGAGCGCATGTTGTAAATGAGAAATAGGACCTTTGGGGGCTGTGGTGTAGTGGTTAGATCTCTGGTCGCCTGCGCGAACAGTCCGGTTTCGATTCCTGGCGCCTCCATTTCTGCCTTTTTTTCGAAATTGGAGTATCCTCTTTCTTTCAACTCATGAATCAATTATTAGACAAACTTTGTTAGATGCTACTTTTCGGAATGGACCCTTAAGCCTGGTTCATACTTGTCCTTAAGGACACAAGGACATAATTTCTTATCAGCTCACAGCTGCTGATAGGAATTGACTCAAGCGTTTCAGCAATTTTTTGCATACGATCTGAAAATGATCCCAACTTAAGGTGGTAGTGTCGCCAAAGCAATTTTGCTCATAGGCTGCAAAATGAGAACTTTTTGCTTGGAAATTGTACGTTCACTGAGAAACTAATGAAATGCCATATGGTGTCAAATAAATACTGCCAGATCACTGGACTACCAATATCTACCAATATTTTTAACCAATCACCATTTGTGAGCCAGAGATCACACAATAGAGACATAAAAGTTCAAAAAATCTAGCCAGATATCAGATTGGCCAGCTTGTGAAGTACATGTAATGTTTTGACGCACAATTTTTTGCCACAAATAAGAAAAATGAAGGTTCGTTTTTCTTTTGATTTATCATTATTGCTTTGAATACTTTACAGGTTACGCACAGTTTCACAGTTCAAACAGGCATTACTCCACAACCACTCAAGCAATTTGCACTAAATTTTGTGTGCATAAACTAGAGCATATGTGCTTTTACTTTGTGTAAAGAATCTAAACAAAAAGTTTTTTTAATTGTGACGAAATTATCGAATGTGAATAGGTTTTCAAAACGTCATTTTTCCGACTTTGCGTCTTTACTGCTAACTGTATGCTGCATCAATTTTTCGCGACACTACCCTCTTAATTCATGCGAAAAGCAGGCTTAGGCTATTTAGCCTGACAGTTTCCTTGAAATCGCTTAAGGACAAAAGGATAGGGTCAAGGACAAGGACAAGGACGAGTATGAACCGGGCCTTACCCTGTTGACCAGGATAGCGGAGTTATCTGCATTCCATGCGAGTATCGGAATCCCGGTGTAGTGCGCCAGGTGGAGCATGTACTGCGAGACCGCCGAGTACTCCCCATAGAACTCCCACGCCCGCATCATTAGCATCAAACTCACCTGAAACAAAACCTGCTCTGCTAATGCTTCATGACAGGTCCTTCAAAGGTTTAACACTTTAAACAAACCGACACAAATTTTAACTAGGTAATTGGATTAATGTGCTTGACATCCAATAACATTTTTTAGGGGCTATTGACTAATTCGGATTAACGGGATTAGATTAACTGAATTAACTACAATAATTTGACACAAAATTTCAACATCATGTTAAGAATTTGTACGATTATGCAATTAACAAACAGGACTACTGAGTCTAATTTGAAAAAATTACTATGCTTCAGTGTGGAGTTTTTTTAGTTAATTCAGTTAATCTAATCTTGTTAATCTGAATTTCTCAACACCCCATTAGCTAGCTGTTGTAACTTTAGGCGTGAGCCAAGTTTGTGAGAAAGATTATGCAAAGCTGAGGCTTGACAGTACGGTAGATGCGTTGTACAATAGACGTTTAAAGATGACAAAAAACTCGACCCTACCCATTCATAACCCAAGTAAAATCATAGCCATTCATGGGAGGGTCGGTAAATAACCAGCATCAGCCAATCAGATGCAAGTTAGGCCAACTTTGTACATGCCTACCGTAATCTACTGCTCATTGGCCAATTTATTTAAAGTGAAAGGATAAAGGTTCAGATTTGATAAGTGGTAAGTTTAGCCATTCACTCAACCAGTTTTAGTATCCGGGATGGTTTTTCTGGTCAAGTTTCGGCAGCAAATGTGTAACACATCTACCACGCTTCCAAACTGACCAAGGGGCAAAGTGTCATACTCTTCCTATTATGTACTCTCAGTGTGAATCCTAACATTGTTTGGAATCATGGTGTCGCAGAGTATGTCCAGAATGTCCACAGGATTTGCTTGTGGCGGCAAAATGGCAAACTCTGGCTCCAACTTGTAGAATTGGTTCCATTTGTTGTTGTGTCTGAAATTACGGCAATTTTGCATTATTGAATTATTATTGAGTATACGTTTAAATTAGCTAACTATATGATGTAAGATATTAGACAAAAACGTTTATGTAGAGTAAGTTGTGGTTTTGTTGAAATTTTCCGGCTGAGCGGACATACGGCTGCAAGTCTGAAAATACAGTACAGATCAGAATTAAGGTAAAGTGAAGCCGGCTTCGGTCTCACTTTTTAACGGCTTCAGTTGGAAGTGCAGCCGGCTTCACTTCAATGCGGCTTCAGTTCGAAGTCAGCCTATTTCAATTTAGTGAAGCCATTATTATGACCTCTGCAAACAGCTGTTTCATCCTATAGCTGTTTCGTACTCTTTAAAAGTTGGGGCAAAGGAACACATGCAAAATATTCTATTAACTTTTGTAAATGCGACTAAATCGTTTATAAAAGTCACTGATTTTTAGGAAATTGAATAGTAATTGTCATTTATAAAGTCGACCTATCATTTAATTTGATAGGCTAGACTTTGTTACATCCGAAATTGACAGCTTTGACGATAACAAGAATCTATTATTGATTTAAATTTAATTTATTAATTTTAGTTAACGAAAATTGTCTTCACTTCAGATTAAGCTATTCTTTTCAAGTTGGCAGTCATTCGTCAACAAATGTTATATACTGGACAGGTGATTATGTGGGAACCGATTGTGTACATAGTGGCCAATCAGCTGCTGTCATCGTGACTTTTGTCACCAGGGACCTCAGTGGTATATACGTACGTACACATTAGTTCTTGGCAGGAGGTGTAACGTAGTCTAGCAAGACTCTTTTCGCAGTCAAAGTAGCATAAAGCGAAACAGGCGCGCTTTTTGAGGTCCGTTGAAAGGAGGGGGCCTCGTAATAATTATTCTGTGAAAAATAATTCCACCAATTTTAATAATGACAAATGGACATTAAAAATGTCTATTTGTGTATATTCATTAGCAGTGCGTAACCAAATAAAATTTTCATATTACGGAAGAAATTTGTTTTGTATGTTTAGTTGGCAGCGTGGTCAAATACTACACAGGTGACACCATATTAAATGCTGATTAAGAAGAGTGTCATTAAAAGCATGAAATGTAGTATCATCAAAATTAAACCAGCAGCATGAAGATAAAGTTTAATTTGAACGAATATTTACTTGCCATGCTTTACTGCTAAAAAACTTCGCCTTGAATCAAATGTAATTTATATTTTAGTGTCTATTGAACTTTGTTTGCCGACAAACAAACAACAAACAAAGCGATACCAAAACATCACTAATTTTAGCACTAGATTTATGAACCAAATTTATTGACTCTGGTCAAGTTTAAAAAAATACTGATTAGTTGTGTGCATTAGCGCTATATGAAGTAACGTAAACGGTATTGGGTGACTTTATTTATAACTTGAGTGATCTTGACTGCGCAAGGCTAATTTTTGAATTTGAAATATGGGCTAGGTATTTAATAG
The DNA here is from genome assembly GCA_030248245.1 of Trissonchulus sp. WLG1_4. Lineage (NCBI taxonomy): Eukaryota > Metazoa > Nematoda > Enoplea > Enoplida > Ironidae > Trissonchulus > Trissonchulus sp. WLG1_4. Next base: position 4,155 of record JASANF010016400.1, on the reverse strand, counting down.
CGAGCATACGTATATATAGATTTGACGATATCGTGCCTGAATTGATCAATGAATATATATGTTCACTAAATGTGAAAAGTTTGATGTTTGATATAGTACAATTAAAAATACTATACTAAATAGATCGCAGATAGTCAATAAATGTTTGTAAATATTTAAATAACACAAAATAAATAAATTAGTGCGCATGCATACTTGTACAACTGCAAATTATTACTCTAGGCTAGGTACCTTGCCCCCACCTTCAAGTACATAGTATGAAACAGTTGTTTGCAGAGGTCAAAATAATGACTTCACTAAATTGAAATGGGCTGACTTCGCACTGAAGCCGAATTAAAGTGAAGCCGGCTTCACTTCCAACTGAAGCCGTTAAAAAGTGAGACCGAAGCCGGCTTCACTTTACCTTAATTCTGATCTGTACTGTAGAAATATTCGATCCTAACAACATTTTAGGCACCCACTTTTGAGGGTCGTTATAGACGGCGTCTAAATCGTGCTGCAGCACTCGAAATCCATATCTTCGGCGCGGATTAAAGCCTCCCGGTAAAATGACACCGATCTTGATGGATTTTCGATTGTCTTGCGTTTGCGAGGGCAGCACCAGACCTGTGCGTTTGGCGCAGACGGAGCTAAGAAGGAGAACAAGTAGCGAAATACGGACCAAAGGAGACATTAAGGAGGTAAAACTGAAAGAAAAATTTTTGGAAATTATCTGTGCCAAATTGCAATGAGTCGTACTTAAATTTCTTCCATGTATCGAATATCAAATGTATCATATTTAAATTCAAAGCATTGTATTTATATCATAATTAATTTTTTTCCAAGTATCAAATATCAAAAATGTTTTTTTATTCCAAGTATCACATTTGTATCATAATTAGATTATTTTTGCGGTATAAAAACAACAGTATTCTTTAGCTCAAGAGGACATAAATAAATAGATTCTTAATACCTAAACAGTACTAGTAAGACGCAATTGATTATTAAACTGCAAAAACTGACCGTAAAAATCTATGGGTGGATTTCACAATGGTGGTTTTATAAAACCATGGTTTTACCTACGTTCTCTTCTCATATGATTAGCACATAATTTCCTTCCAAGATAATGCCGGATCCGTTACAAATTTCGTAAATTTTATTAAAACATGGTTTTAGTTCAGGTAAAATTTCAGCAGAACAGAGACTTGTTGTGCTATAGATTTAATCCGCATAAGATCTTTTGTCGACTGAGAAAGTGAGAAGTGGTTACATTGTAACTACGTGACGTTGCTTATACACATATTCACAAAGTAGCCTTCAGCAAGTCAACCACAAGGAAAGCATCATGCCTTTGAAAAGTGAGAAAAGCAAAATTCCCCTCAAGCAAAAACAGACACTGGAGTGGAAAGGGTAAATTCTATCAGGCTTTACTTGTCAGGTTTAAGGTTTAATGTTGTTAATTTTGGTTGGCCAATAAATAAAATGGTTAATCAACGGTAAAAAAATGTACGATTGGTGTTGAATTTGAACCACCAATTGATTGACAAACGTACAGTACGGGAAGACGTATGTGCATACATTTGACTTTTTTCCAATGGCCAGATTGCCAAAACCGTAAATGCGTAGAGAACGCGCTATAATTTCATGTATCACCAAATACATAACACATTACCCATCCCCCTTGATTGTAACAAAGAGAATACTAGGGACCCCCTTGTCAAACAAATGCGTCTGCAATTGACACACCCCCTTCCGACAACAACAACATCATAGCAATGTTGAACCTTACCATTGACTGCAGCTCATTTTTTCCACCCCCCCTGTCGGTTTTTCTCAATTTTCAAAATTAGGAGGATTACAGCCAGCTGTTTGGGCCGTGTACAAAGCCTAGTAGAGGACGGAATGAAAATGATCTTACACAGATCTATGTACTTCTGTATAATAATTATAATAATCTTTACAGTACATTACAACTTTACAATATATATTTTTAAACAAAATATAACCAACAATCCCATAGATCCTTAAATATCTAACTTTTACCTCAGCAAAGCAAGAAAATCAGCCCTTTAATTAAGGTGCCTGACCCCGCATAATAGAGGAGGCCTGTGCTCTGAGGTGCTGTGGCGGTAACAGGACACTTAGCAAACCCACAGCCCGTGATTAAATTAAATTCCACGAAACTCGCTTAACTTAGTTTCGCGGCAAAGTGCCTTTTCATGGCTCCGGCCAACATCCCTACTTAACCGACACACTGACTATATCAGGCCAGGGAAAAACCCACAGCTAGCATGGCTAGTATTTAGTTGTTGACCGCCAAAAATTTGAATGTGTTGTGCTCAAGACACCAAACAACGCTAAAATGCAAGCACCGTGGACTAATACAAAAAGTAAAATTTGAAATTGTTTCGCGTTACTGCGCTTCTTTCTGTCTCACGGTCTAGCATTTTTGATCAGACTTTAGTATGTAATTTGGAAATTATGGCGCGTTACTTTTGAAAGAAAATGAATCCTATTTTTTGGAAAAAAGTAGGCGCCGTGAATCGCACCGCGGCCTTGTCGTGTCAAAAGCAAAAACTGTTAAACCAGAATCACTACCATTAGGTTAACTAAGTCGTGGTGGTTAGCTATAGTGGTGGGCCACCTAACTACGAATTGGGTAAACTGAACGAATTATTGACTCAAATTTGTTTGTACAAAACTGCTTTCGTTGTAAAAAAACTTTTCAAATATAAGTCTCTATTCTGGTTTGGAAAAGACAATAATCTAGCAGCTTATTATGCCAAAAGGCCAGGTCTGTGAAACCCCGGGGAATCTCTCACCTACATAGAGTCTTGCTGGCTACAAAAAACAGACTTGACCCTGATTAAAAAAATACTTGTTTTTATTAACTCATCTTCAAAAATCGAATGTCTTGGAGTTTATTTCAATATTGGATTAAGTGACTCGGGTCACGTAGGTAGCACCCCCCCCCCCGTCGACGGCTCACCCCCAGATTCCCAGATTTTCTCAGCTGCACATGTGTGCTTTTTCTGGGTAGCTTGATCCTCAGTTGCCTATGATACCTATTGTTGTTGTTGTTGCTCATCATACATATGTTGAGAAAAGATATGCCCAAATTCCAAAAAAATAGAAGGAATTTCAATCGCCAGAATTAGAGATGCAAATTCTACAATACGATCCGGAACTGTGTTACGCTGTCTGCATGAGTTTAACCTAGGCAAAATATAGAAAAAACCATTATGTGAAAAACCGCCAGACTGGACATTTTGGTTTTGGCAGACCGGGCGGATTTCCACAGGGGCCAGAAAGTAATTGAAACTGTCGACAGCCAGCCCGAAATGACTAGCCTCGTAAAAACCCACCATTACCTACTTTTATTATCAGCCTCTGCTGTTTAACTAAACCAAGCCAAATTTGTACGGCTGGAACTTTGGGCTAAGGATAATAGATACGTCTGCAAATTCAGCTGAGCTAAGGTTGTCATTGTCAGTACAAATCAGAAAGAAGAAATTAAGAATTAGAAAAACAGGACACAGAAAGAAATGAGGACCTGAAAATAACAAAATGCGTTGATGTTGCAAGTTTTTCTATTAATTATTTCGATAGTTAGTCCCATTACCCCATTTATTGTTTTTTGTTGTTGGTCCTTATTTCTGCCTACTGACATACGCGTCTTAGTAATGAAGAATAAACTCAGTTTATACCTCCATTTATAACTGGGAGTTTTAATAAACATAAATTGCACGTCAATCCTGCACAAAAGATTGCAGCAAAGTTGAAATTGTCCCCCGCAAAGAAACCCACAGAAGCATGTTGTAACATAACAAGTAGACTCCTCAAAGGGAGTAAAACTCCTTCCCGGACAGATACAGTGGTAATTTGCATAAAGTGCCAAAAACAATAGTGATTACCGGACTTGGAATCGAACCAATTAGGTACAGTTTGCAGAACAATTACACTGACCACTGCGCCACCTCATCGCTAATAACAATCAGCGTATAGCACAGTTCCAAAAGCGTCATTTATGTAATTAAAATGTTCATATTTTTGCTTCAAATTAAGACAAAACTGTTTGTTGTTAACATGTTCTATGATTCTGTTTAACAGAAACTATCACTGAATTTTATGTTCTTGTAGCTATTACAGATGTTTAACATGTCATTATTATTCAAT
>JASANF010016399.1:0-13202 GCA_030248245.1 Trissonchulus sp. WLG1_4 | reverse complement strand
CTCGCTAGTTTATAGCTCAAAACTTTGAAACGTAGCTAAATTATTAAAAAAGTGCCTAATTAATGTCCACTTTTGTGGTTGTCGCAGGTTAATTTTTCCGAAAATGCCAAAAGTCCGACAAAAAGTGGATTCCACCTACCAAGTCGACGGCGTGGGGGTATGGTCACAAACTTTCAGCTCTAGCCTCAGCTCCAAAGAATGTTATACAAATACACATGTAAGTTGGTCGAAAACGTTCCGACTTGCCGAATTTTATGTGTTATTTCACGGGTTACAATGTTGACGCGATAGAAAATGCAGCTGATTCATTAACGAGTTGTCCGTGAATTTGAGAATTTAACGGAGTTCAAGAAACCATGTGATGCAACTGCACCATCAGTTTTAGATCATTCGGGAGCTATTAATAGTGCTAGACTTAAATCACTACTGTGCATGCGTATTTCAACATGAAAGTTTTTAGCTCCAAATTTTTGATTTGTATGGAGCATAACCGCCAAAATGTTAAACTTTTTTTCGTTAATTTTATGTAACGGTAAATTGCTAAAGTTTGACCAAAAAATGTTAACACTGAGACAAAAAAGGACAGGGAATTTTATCTTATGGAAATAACAAGCATTTAAATCATCAAAATTTTTTTGAGTTGCTAAAATCGAACCACACGTTTTTTCAGATTTCAAGACTTTTTTTGGTCATAGTTAATTTTGCGTTTAATACGTGCTAGTCAACGTTCCTGAACTTTTTTCCTGAATAGTGAATTAAGTCCACTCTGTTTCTAATAGTAAGAAAAATTATAATGTCTGTTTTGATATTAATAGTAAAAATTTGAATGTTTATATAGTCTTAACTAAAAGTAGTTTTTTCAGTACGTATATAAATATGCGTGCAAGAACGTGGGCAATGCAGAATCTCTAGCATAGCGCCGAACTCGTGTAGGAGCCTCCAGGTAAGGCCCAAAAAAAACCAGGGAGGGGGGACTCTGGCTAAAAGCGAGGAGGCTTTGCACAAGCTAGTGCTGAACTCGAGTACGATTGGCCATAGTGCCGAATTCATGTAGGGACCAACACGCGGCCGGGCCCGCACTGCGCCCGCGCCCGCCACGCGCCCGGGGCCGCGCGGCAAGCGGTTCGGCCCCGCGACGCCTGCCCTGGGCCCGGTCAAATCGCGCCCGGGCCCGGCCCGGGGCCAGATGCCTAGCGGCCCCTCAGTTGCACGACATAAAATTCTGTTTGTTTCTTGTTAGTAGGAAAACTATTTTATATAATTCGCAAAGCTGTTAACCGAGAGGAGAGTGCGTTTGAGCATCTATTGAGCACTGGGGCCCGATTTATCGAAACAAAATGTTTGTTATTCGGAAATTTTTGTCATCAAAAAAGTTCGTCATCGAAACGAAGTTTGGTCGAAAATGCTCAAGTCATCAAAAAACGTCGAAAAAACAAATGTTCGTCATCAAAAATGTTCGTCATCGAAAAACCAGTTCGTCATCGAAAAACCAAAACGTCCGGTCATTGAAAATGTTTGTTATTTGAAAATTTTGGACGATGGCAAACATTTTTGATGATGAACATTTGTTTTTTCAACTGGGGCGATTTGATCAAGAGCAAAAATTTTGTCATCGAAAGTTCGTTATTGGAAATGTTCGATTATTGAGAAATTTTTCGATGACGAGCTTCGGTCTTTTAGACAGTTTGAAATGACAAAAAAGTCGTCATCGAAAATTTTTTCGATGACGCAACATTTCAACGAGCTTAGTACCGCCGTTGAAGTTTTCAACTGCGAACATTTTATAAATGTACATAAAAGCAGCTGGCAGTAATTTTTACAATAATACAAAATAGCCAACCTTATTATTAAATTAAATATTAATGTAAATAGCGCAACAGCGCAAAATATTAATTACTTTACATTATTATATTATATTATTTTTATTTATTATATTTTTAATATTAATAAATTGAAACTATTTCTTAATATGTATTTTTTTTTAATTATTAACTTAATGATACATGGGGCACAATTAGCCATATTTGTTATTTATTCGCTCACATATGTCCTATTATATACAAATCACTTTTATGCAAAGTTAATTTCAATGATACAACGGACATACTGTTCAAAATACGAATCGACTTAGGCCGAACTATGTGCTGTTTTTTGCCTTAAAGTAAGAATTAAAAAACGGATTATACAGGCTTTGTCCGTATGCCCAACTGAAGAGGGAAAACTAAATAGCGAAAATTAAAATGAACAACCCCAACAGGTGGGTGAGGGCCTGGCCGTTCGAAAAGCATTTGGGCTTCAGGCGTACTGAATTTTTAAGACCGGTTCATACTTGTCCTTGAGACACAGAGGGGGAGGGACATTTTTGGGTCAAGTGCGGCCGAACCTAACGAAGTGTTCCAAAACTGTAGTTTTTGCAATTCGTGCCCAAATTGAGGGTAGGTTTTCATGCCAAAAATCGGCTTATTTTGCGAGGTAATTTTGGAATTGTTAAGGACAAAATGATAGGGACAAGTACAGGGGCGAGTATACTAACGAGCTCTGTGAAATCATAACCAGCTTTTCAGCTTTTCTGAACATTCTTTCGGCAAAAGATTTATGTTTTTTCAAACTTCTCGGTTAATGTTGCGGCAAAAAGTTGAAAAAACAAAATAAATATTCAACTTCTGAGAGTTTGCCACTATCCATTGAATTTTAGACAGAACCACTATCAATACTTTGATAAATCTCAATTTTAGTAGTATAGATTAGGTAGTCTTAGGTAGTAGTAGTAGTATTGGAAGTAGTTAGTAGTAGTTATTATTTTTAAAGAATTTAGACTTTAATGAAAATGTTCTAATTCAGAATATTTCAGACTTAAAAAGACCGATACTAATTTCGAATGCTGAAAATTTCCAATAATGAACATTTTCGACGACGCAACATTTGCTTTTTCGATGACGAACATTTGTTTTTTCGACTGATGAACATTTGCGTTTTCGATGACGTACTTTGGCTTTTTCGATGACGAACTATTTGCTTTTTCACGTTCGTCATCGAAAAAAAAAAAGCTATAAAGTGTTTTTCCCACTAATCCAAAATGTTTCGATGACGAACATTTTTGTTCTTGACGAAAATTTTTTCCTGATGACGAAAAATTTGCTTTGATAAATCGGGCCCTGATTTGCGGATTCAGAATGGTTTGGCGGTCGACCCCGCCCCGGTGCTGCATTTTCCAATCTACCGAGCGTGCGACCAGGTACCGAGAGCTCCGGAAGTGCCAATTTGATGTTGACGCGGGGCCGCAGAAGCGAGGTACCGGCCCTTCTGCATTAATTAACACTTAGAAAATCTGACGTGCCCATATTAACGTAGGACTTTAATTTTCTAAATATAGTATATACGCGGCCCCTGAGGGGTCCTCGTAAAAAGGAGTTATATTCAGAAAGTGTCAATTTCCAAAAAGTTGCAGTTAAATATGTGTTTTTTTAACGTTTCAAAGGATTTAAGTAAATATTCTAAATTATTTTTCTTTAATTTGAGCGAAAAAATATAATGTTTTTGAGAAACAGTTGTTTAAAAATCACTATATATTGTAAAAATAGCCAAAAAATTCAAAAACACCCTTTGTTTAACACTATAGCTGCTGATTATAAAGAGCCTATAATTTGCCCATATATTTGGCTAAAAGTGCCTCATATGTATCAAATTTCATTAAGTTAGCTGTTGGTTCGACGCAAATCGCGACAAAAACTCAAATTTGAAACTACCACCTTAGGCTCGATTCATACTTTCGTCCGTATGTCCGTTCAGCCGGCAGAAAAATGCTCACTAGTAGCGTAGTGCTGTGGATCAGCCAGCGTGTGTGACGCCACTACTATCGTCATTTTGCCGGCAGAACGGACATACGGCTGTAGAGTATAATCGAGCCTTAAGGGGGTAATGTTGTTTTCGCGCCCTCCCATTGCAGTGTGAAAATTGCGCCCACAGAACTCAAGCTAAAACGGACTACGGCTTTGAAATTTTAACCACATTATTTTTAATAAATGTGACCACCCGTTTTTTTCCTTTTCTAAAAATAGTTTGTAGAGTCGGTGTTATGGGCTTTTGAAAATTTTAGAGAAGAGTCAAATTACGTGATTTTTGCACAAAAATGTCATTTTCTCAACGTAGAATCGACTTATCGACTATATCTAAAAAAACGGTGGGGGGATATTATGTCAGTGCACCATAGTGCAAAAAAGTTTAGTAGTTGTTGGCTGATCTTTGGGTTTCATAACTGTGGCGCAAAAACTAGCAAAACAAGCAAGTCTTGCGAGTAATATTTAATCTCAATTTTCGATAGAGTTGGTTACCACGACATGCTTTGGTAAATTCCGAGGATTCTTTCTTCAAATATAAAACGCGGCACCAGAAAAGTTTTTAGACCAAAATTTCTAACATGTTAAGCTGCATCTTGCTTTCAGAACCTTGACAGTTTTTCGAGACGAAAATTAAAAAAATGAATGAACTTTAAAAAAACCTTCTTATAAAAAAAAAAAAAAAAAAAAAAAAAAAAAAAAAACCGTTTCCAACAAACGTACCATAAAACACGCCAAAAATAGTTAAAAAAGCGTAACAAAAAAAAAAAAACTGCGTGTTTAGTACATTGCCAGTCACGCTAATTAAAGTACAGCTGGTGAATTAAATTTAGCCGTTGCCATTGTTGTTTATAATATATACAAAAAGCGCAGCAGGCAAAGTGTGGAAGTCTAAAGCTCAAAAAGCTTTTTTTTTTTTTGGTCTCGGCTACGAACTCCCTGGGTTCACGGCCTCGACCTCACTGGACTCAAGCAATCGGCCACCTCCCGCGTAGCTGGGATTACAGGCGCCTGTAATACCATTCACCAGCCAGCACCAGACAGGAAAGAGATCGCTAATGAACAATGCGCTCATCCACCACGCAACAAGACGACGATGATAAGATTACCAGGCACACAGCCAACATACACGCACACAAAGACAATGCAAATATATAACCTGCCAAAAAAAAAAAACGCAAGTAACACAAGAAAAAAAAAATACGAAGTAAATAAAGAAAATATAGAACGCAAGGTGAAGCGGAAAAGGCCGCCGGCGCCCGAAAGCTAGATGAAGGGTGTATTACCAAAAAAAAAAAAAAATTAAAAAAATTGCAGCAGTAAATACGAAAGAAAATCATGCCTTTATAACAGAGGTTTTTAAAATAATAAGGTGTAAAAAAATGTAAAAAAAAGATGCTTTAGTTTTTGTTTAGGTTAAGTGCAGTTATGCTAGTTTAAAAAAACACCTAAAAATGCAATTACCCCCTTAGCTCAAAGTGGATAAAAGTGACGAAATGAGAGTATATATATATATATATACTCTCATTTCGTCACTATTTTATCCACTTTGACTTAAGGGGGTAATTGCATTTTTAGGTGTTTTTTTAAACTAGCATAACTGCACTTAACCTCAACAAAAACTAGAGCGGTCTTTTTTACATTTTTTTACACCTTCTAGCTTTAAAAAACCTATATTTAAAAGCAGATTATCTTTTGCAATTTTACTGCTGCAATCATTTGAATACACCCCATCAGCGGTTTTTACGCGGCGGCCTCAGCCGCCGCGTATATACTATATTACAATAGCTCGATTTTCATGTATCTCCCTCTCCCTGTGTTACTTGCGTTGTGAAAATTGGCAGGTCCTAAAAATACATTGCTTGTGTGTGCGTGTGTGTTCGTTCACTGTGTGTGTTAATCTTGCATCTCAGCGTATAGTGTTGTAATACGTGTATTGCTCATCATGATCGCATGTCAGTCAAGTGCTGTGCTGACTGCTGAATAATTTTGCACACAGTGTGCAGTAATGACAAAATCTGTCGCACCAATGCTGCCTAGATTGTTTATCAGAGCGTTGGTACCAGAGCAGTTAAGGTCCACCGGGGCACAGCCTCAGAGGCCGTGGTTTGGCACGCTATGCTATTATGCATTTTGCTGTGTTATGACAACAATGGCAACGGCTAAATTAATTCACCAGCTGACAATTGACATGACTGGCAATGTACAAAACACGCAGTTTTTTGTACGCGGTTTTAACTTTTGTTTTTGGCGTGTTTATGATACGATTGTTTTGAAACGGTTTTTATAAGAAGGTTAAGTTTTCATTTTAATTTTCGTCTCGAAAAACTGTCAAGGTTCTGAAAGCAAGATGCAGCTTAACATGTTAAAAATTTTGGTCTAAAAACTTTTGGTGCCGCGTTTTATATTCGAAGAAAATCCTCGGCATTTACCAAAGCATGTCGTAACCAACTCTATCGAAAATTGGTTAAACTTTACTCGCAAGACGTGCTTGTTTTGACTAATTTTTGCGCCACAGTTATGAAACCCAAGATCAGCCAACAACTACTAAACTTTTTGCAGTTATGCACTGACATAATATCCCCACCCGTTTTTTTGATATAGTCGATAAGTCGATTCTACGTTGAGAAAATGACATTTTTGTGCAAAAATCACGTAATTTGACTCTTCTCTAAAATTTTCAAAAGCCCATAACACCGACTCTACAAACTATTTTTAGAAAAGGAAAAAAACGGGTGGGGATATTTTCCTAAAGATAATGTGGTTAAAATTTCGAAGCCGTAGTCCGTTTTTAGCTTGAGTTCTGTGGGCGCAAAAATTACACTGCAATGTCAAAAACCACGAAAACGACATTACCCCCTTAAGGCTCGATTCATACTTACAGCCGTATGTCCGTTCTGCCGACAAAATGACGAAATAATGACGTCACACACGCTGGCTGATCCACAGCACTACGCTACTAGTGACGTCATTCTGCCGGCTGAACGGACATACGGACGAAAGTATGAATCGAGCCTAAGGTGGTAGTTTCGAATTTGCAGTTTTTGTCGCGATTCGCTCGAACCAACAGCTAACTTAATGAAATTTGATACACGTATGAGGCACTTTTAGGCCAATATATGGGCAAATTATAGGCTCTTTATAATCACACTATAGTTATGATAAACAAAGTGGTGTTTTTGACATTTTTTGGCTATTTTTACAATATATAGTGATTTTTAAACAACTGTTTCTCAAAAACATTATTGTTTTTCACTAAATTAAAGAAAAATAATTTAGATATTTTACTTAAGATCACTTTGAAACGTTAAAACGCATATTTAACTGCAACTGTTTTCAGGAAATTGACACTTTCTGAATATAACTCCTTTTTACGCGGACCCCTCAGGGGCCGCGTATATACTATATTCAGAATTTTAAAGTCCTACGTTAATATGGGCACGTCAATTTTCTAGTGTTAATTAATGCGAGAAGGGCCGGTACCTCGCTTACCTGCCACACATCGACAAATTGACACTTCCCGGAGCTCTCAGTACCTATGTAGCACTGTCATAGATTGCGAAATATGCAGCACCGGGGCGGGTTCGAACCGCCAACATTCTGATCCGCAATCAGGGCCCGATTTATCGAAGCAAAATGTTCGTCATCAGAAATTTTCGTCAACGAAAATGTTCGTCATCGAAAATTTTGGATTGATCGAAACATTTTCGATGACGAACATTTGCTTTTTCGATGACGAACATGAAAAAGCAAATGTTCGTCATCGAAAAAGCAAATGTTCGTCATCGAAAACGCAAATGTTCGTCATCGAAAAAACAAATGTTCGTCATCGAAAAAGCAAATGTTCGTCATCGAAAATGTTCATTATTGAAAATTTTCAGCGTTCGAAATTAGATCAGTCTTTTTAAGTCTAAACATTCTGAATTAGAACATTTTCATTAAAGTCTAAATTCTCTAAAAATAATAACTACTACTAACTACTTCCAATACTACTACTACTACCTAAGACTACCTAATATATACTACTAAAATTGAGGTACAATAAAGTATTGAATTTAGTGGTTCTGTCTAATGTCAATGGATAGTGGCAAACTCTCAAAGTTGAATATTATTTTGTTTCAACTTTTCCGCAACATTAACCAAAGTTTTGAAAAACTTTACGTAAATCCTTTTGCCGAAAGAGAACTAATTAAATAGTTCAGAAAAGCTGAAAAGCTGGTTATGATTTCACAGAGCTCGGTTCATATACTCGCCCTTGTCCTTGTCCCTATCATTTTGTCCTTGAGCAATTCCAAAATTACCTGGCCAAATAAGCCGATTTTTGGCATGAAAATATTTTACCTCAATTCCAGACCAAATACAAAATTCATCTAAAACGCTTCCGTTAATTCTTCACAGCAGCTGACCAAAATGTGCCCTAGTCCTTCTTGTCCCTCTGTGTTCTCAAGGACAAGTATGAACCGGTCTTAAAAATTAAGTACGCCTGAACCAAATGCTTCAAACGGCCAGCCAACTCTCTTTGCAGTATGGTCGCAGATATCAGTTATTCATTTAACAGCTATTAGGGTTCATACTTCAGTAGGGCATACGGACAAAGCCTGTATAATCCGTTTTTTAATTCTTACTTTTTAAGGCAACCGCGCATAGCTTCGGCCTAAGTTGCGATTCATATTTTTGAACAGTATGTCCGTTTGTCCGTATGCCCGGGAGTTTTGGCTAAGTTGAATTGAAATTAACTTTGCCGGGCATATACGGACAAAGTGAAGTAATGCGGTTTAGTATATATAGATGAACGGACATATGGCTGACGGGCAAAGTGGCAGATGGCTGTACGGGCGAAGGTATGAATTGAACGGCCATTCTGCCGTTCAGTTGGTCCCAATGTCCATACGGCAGTACGGTTATTTTAATAATTAATATTAAAAATTGGTATTAAAAATAGTTTTAATTTCAATTATTTTATTATTATTAATATTAAAAATATAATAAATAAAAATAATATAATATAATAATGTAATAAATTAATATTTTGCGCTGTTGCGCTATTTACATTAATATTTAATTAATAATAAATAAGGTTGGCTATTTATATTTATATTAAAATTACTGCCAGCTGCTTATGTACCTATAAATGTTCGCAGTTGAAAATTTCAACGGCGGTACCGAGCTCCGTTGAAATGTTCGTCATCGAAAAAATTTTCGATGACGAGCTTTTGTCATTTAGAACATAATAATGTTCTAAAAGACCAAAGCTCGTCATCGAAAAATTTCTCGATGATGAACATTTTCGATGACGAACTTTCGATGACGAACATTTGTCTTTTGATAAATCACCGTTGAAAAAACAAATGTTCATCATCGAAAATGTTTCCATCAGTCCAAAATTTTCGATGACGAACATTTTCGATGACGAACATTTGGTTTTTCGATGACGAACTTTTGGTTTTTCGATGACGAACATTTTTGATGACGAACATTTGTTTTTTCGATGACGAACATTTTTGATGACTAACATTTCGATGACCAACATTTTCGATGACGAACTTTTGATGACGAACATTTTCGATGACGAACATTTTGTTTCGATAAATCGGGCCCAGATGCTCAATAGATGCTAAACGCACTATCATCTGAGCTAACCGGGCTTGCGAATTATATGAAATAGTTTACGTACTGACGAGAAACGAACAGAATTTTATGTCGTGCAAGCTAGAGATCGGCCGCTAAGCCGTGTCGGCCCCGGGCCGGCCCGGGGCCGCAGCCATTTTGACCGGGCCGGCCCCGGGCCGGCGTCGGCCCGGGGCCGACCCGCTGCCACGCGGCCCCGGGCCGGTGGCGGGCCGCGGGCCGCAGTGCAGCCGGGCCGGGCCGCATATTTACATTCCCTACATGAATTCGGCACTATGGCCAATCCTACTCGAGTTCAGCACTAGCTTGTGCAAAGCCTACTCGCATTCAGCACCATTGTAAACCCTCCTCGAGTTCAGCACCCATATGTGCAAACCCTACACGAGTTCGGCACTACTGTGATTCTGCATTGCCCACGTTCTTGCACGCATATTTATATACGTACTGAAAAAACTACTTTAGTTAAGCTATGTAGACATTCAAATTTTTACTATTAATATCAAAACAGACATTATAATTTTTACTATTAATAAAAACAGAGTGGACTTAATTCACTATTCAGGAAAAAACTAGGAATGTTGACTAGTACTATTAAACGCAAAATTAACTATGACCAAAAAGTATTGAAAGCTGAAAAAACGTGTGGTTCAATTTTAGCAACTCGCTGTACTCTTGATGATTTAAATGTTTGTTCTTTTAGTAATAAAATTCCCTGTCCTGTTTTGTCTCAGTGTTAACATTTTTTGGTCAAACTTTAGCAATTACCGTTACATAAAATTAACGAAAATCAGACTAACATTGTGGCAGTTATGTGCATACAAATCAAAATTTGGAGCAAAAAACTTCGGTTAAATACGATGCACAGTAGTGATTTAGTCTAGCACTGTAATAGCTCCCGAATGATCTAAAACTGATGGTGCAGTTGCATCACATGGTTTATTGAACTCCGTTAAATTCTCAAATTCACGGACAACTGGTTCATGATCAGCTGCATTTTCTATCGCGTCAACATTGTAACCATGAAATCGCGCATAAAATTCGGCAGACTGAACGTTTTCTCCCAAGGCTACACACGCTATTGTATAACGTTTTTTGGAGCTGAGGCTAGAGCTAAAGTTTTGTGACCATGAGTTGACGCCGTCGATTCCTAGTGGATCACTTTTTGTCGGACTTTTGCATTTTCGAATTAACTTCTCAACAACCACAAAAGCAGCAAATCACTGAACATAATACAAGGCACTTAAGGTGGTAGTTACGTTTTCGAAGTTTTTGCAATAATTAAAAAGTTCCTTGACCGAACATAATCAAATTTGGCAAGGACATTGCGAATGTAATTAGCAATATTTCAGCTAATTTCGACGTTGATTCAGATTTTTACCGCTAGTTTATAGCTCAAAAACTTTGATTTTTGTGTATTTTGGGAGGACTTACAAAATTGTATGCAAATTTTTGTGGCACTTACACTACTCAGAAAAACCATTCAAAAAAGGTCTAACCCATTTTATTTTAAGAATATTTTCAGCTAAAATATGACATATTTCTGCTAGTCGTTCTAGGCGATCTGTAACTTTGAAGTTTTTTACCTCAATTCTAACTTCTCATGCCAAGATCACAAAATACCAGTAACCACTAGGCACCATAATTTACATGTATATGGTCCCTTATGCATCCATTATACTTGCAAAGTTTGGTTAGTATATGCCACAGCAGCCACGAGCATTGGCAGTGTTAATAAACCCCTTCAAAAATTGCAAATTTTCTTCCGTCTCCTGAAACGTCATTTTTTAAACTTTTGTCCGCCATTTTTTCAACGGGTACGGGAAAACTGTGCTTAATGTAATATTAGCTGACCTAAACGAGGCCCTATTGAACTGAATTGAAATTTTTTAAAAATCCGCAATTTCTGAGCACAATGAATTATTTCAGTTGAAGTAACCAATATCCTGTTCAGTTCATAAGAATGCAAAGAAAGCATATTTGACAGTAGCCAAATAAATTTGCCCTATACCTTTTTCGAATTGAGTGAAAAGGTTGATCATTTTTTTAGTTACAGCCTACCAAAGTCATAAAAACTGCCGTTTCTTGACTTTTTAGAAAAATTTGAGGCAAACTTTTGCTCACTGTAAAAATCTGCTAAATTATTACGTTTAGTTAAGCATACCAGCACTTTCATAACACATCAACGTGCCTTTGGTATAAATTTCTTGACTGTATGCGGAATTTTTTTACCATAGTGAAGAAATAACGAAATACGGGGAAAACTGCATAAAATTGAGCAGAGGAGCTTCACCAAAATAGTTGGCGTGCACACTATGAGTAACATCGACTCTTGAAAAATTGTAATTTTGTAAAAAATAAGTTGATTAATAATATGCAAAAGACCGCTTGCAAATTGTTTTAGTAATTGCTATTTGCTACAAAATAGAACATTGAAAAAAGCTGCGAAAACGTAACTGCCACCTTAAGCTGTCCCAGATATGATACATAGAAGACATGTAAAACACACTCAGCAATTTGCCACCTTAACACTAATATACAACAATATACATAGTATATGGTACATATGCGAGCAAGCACGCGGGAAGTGCTAAGTCACAGTAGTGCCGAACTCGTGTAGGGTTTGCACATACGGGTGCTGAACTCGAGGAGGGTTTGCAATGGTGCTGAATGCGTGTAGGATTTGCGCAAACTAGTGCTGAACTCGAGTAGGGTTGGCCATAGTGCCGAATTCATGTAGGGAATGTAAATATGCGGCCCGGCCCGGTCGGCCACCGGCCCTGGCCGATCTCTAGTGCAAACGCACAATTGTAGATTGCGATTTATTATTAATTGCAAAAACATGAAGTTAATTAAAAGCATTGAAGTGAATAAGTCAATTTACAAAACAAGTTATCGACAACAACACTATCATATCACTACATGCTACTAACATTATCGACAATGGTTTTGTTTTAGATTGTTTGTACGTAACGGTCATTTCATGCTTGGACATTGAAGAGCTCTACATTAGTTGAATTTAACGTTTTTGTTTCAGTGGTCTCGTAGTGTAGTGGTTAACACTCTGGATTCGTAATCTAGTGATACGAGTTTAAATCTCGGTGAGACCTACCCTTTTGAAAAATAAATGTAAAACAATTTTGCTCATTTTAAAAAATCAATGTAAAACAATTTTGCTTCAATAAGTTTTTTACTTGAAAGCGTTTTTACACACAAATTTTTGATGTTTGAGGTGAGGCTTTGGAGCTAATCAGCAGAAGTGTGTCCAGAATTTGGAAATTGAAAATTATTCTGATTGCAAAAGGGCTGCAACTAAACCTGTTGCAACAATGTTTCCAAGATTGTTTATGAACACGTCGGAACCATGAAAGTTGTGGTTTTAATCTGATGCCAATTTGGTAACTGTTAGACTAAGCCAAAGAGCCTTAGCAGTGCTGCAAATTTGCACAGTTATGGATGTCGTTGCGGCGTTGAGTTATTTTGGACTCTAAAAAGTGGCCGAATGACCATGACTCTAGCTCTTAGTTTAAAAGTGAAACTGACGCCATAAAAGTTTTTTGATAGAAACGTTTTCAACCATAATGCTGACATTGTTGGCTAAGAAGTGAGATAACCACCAGTCGACGCGTTGCGTTAATAGTTTGAAATGTTGGCTCTGAAAATTTTTGGTGCCGCGTTGGATATTCGAAGAATATCCTCAGCATTTCAAGCACGTGGCGACGAGCACGTCTAAAATTAATT